>LPNX010663598.1:186070-242808 GCA_001517045.1 Pseudotsuga menziesii | reverse complement strand
ATCTCAAAAAATCCAAGTAAGTTGAGGGATGCCTGATTTTTCAGGTTTCTATTGCATCTAATGTGCACAAAAAGGTCCCTCAACTTCTTGCACACACCCTATATTTTCATGTTTCTCGGAACAATGTGTACATTAGTTTGTGGTCAAGGAAAAAATAGTATAAGCGATTCTTCATGATTGGAGGACTCGTTAGCAAAGAACTATAAGATGATTTAGGTAACATAGGACATATATTATAAAGGCGCTTTTTTAACATGTTGATATACCCTTGATGGATATGGATGACCGAGAAATAGGGAAGAAACAAAAGGAGATGAGAATGATCAATTAGTGGAGGTAAAGGGTGATGCTACATATGGAGACACATAATCTTAATGCAATTTGGACCACTTGTATACAATAGTTGGAAAATTTGATGACAACAAGCTTGATGATTAGGGTGTGTTACACATGCATTTTTTTTCAATGCTAAGTGGGGAATTCAAATAAATTGTTACAAGAATGAGAATATTAGAACTGTGACGTTTACTTTTGTTGTGTGAAGACCCTATTCATTATTGAATTATGAAACACATGCCCAATAATAGAGAGGGAAGAGGATGACTTGGTATTGTTCTACATTATATGGTAGAGAGACAATCTTGATTAGTTAACTAATAGAAGGTAGATAATTTACAAGTTGTGCAATATCTAAAATAATTTCCTAACAATATTAGAGGTGATCTCACGGTTCAACTGATATTAGTGGAGTAAACACCTCCCCATTGAAGAAAGTTGACAACTAATTTTACAATAATTGTTGGGTTTAACAATCTGAGAACTTCATAAACAATGACCTATTATCCGAATCTTGTAGAAAAATAAAAGGGCCAATTGACATGACATGACCCAAAGAAGAACAATAAGGATTGGATGGAGATTTTTCTATTAGGTAAAATATGAATATTTTTTAAATTTTTTTTTAATCTTGGAAAATTGATGACATGCTAATAGGTATGCTAAGTGTAAAAGTGTATATTGGGATAGTATATATATGATAACGTAGGGGAAATCACATGAATAACTAAATATTAAAGGATCTTACACGTCATAGTGTAAGGGGGGAAATCACCAAAACACCAAGATGTTGACTCAAGGAAATTTGAAACCTTGATCGAGGTGACTTCAATACAATGTGGTCAAAAGCATACAATGGCAAATTGGTCCTTAGCCAAAAGACATATATTGATGCACAGGGATAGAATTTGATGGGTAAATTCCCATCTTGGGTAAATTTGCCCATCAAATACAACTAATATTTTACGAAGACCGTCAAAATCTGGCTTAGAAAATAGAAAACGTTTCAGATTTTGACTGTTACTAGAAATTTTGACGGGTATCTATCATTTGAAATTCCTACCCCGCACAGTTATGTTAACAACTCAAATTGTGTGTTAGTCCCTGAGGAATACTAGGTTGAAAGTAATACATGTCAAGGAATGAATAGGCTCAAACTTTAGAGATGTGAGAGATACATATGTGTGAGGTTTTAGATATGAATTTATGTCTTGGATTTCTTTGTAACTAAAGTTTTATGAACTAACTTTGAATATGTAACATCATTTACGAGGAATCTTGTAAAGAATTGTGGTGCTATGAATGTAAATGGATATGGAATTAGAAAATGAAAATAAATTTAAAAAACAAGAGGTGCCTTTAGGAAAATTCTATGGAATTTAATGGAATAATTAACATACTGAATTTCTTAGCAGCATAACATATACAAAAACAATACTATGAATTTATTGGCAACATAACATATACAAAAACCATAGTAAGTTAAAAATTAAGATACAACTCGTTTGCATACACATTAATGAAAACGGACCAGACGTCAACAAATTTAAATCTCTGCTAACAACTTCAACATTCAACAAATTTTTTATTAGAAACCCAAATAAGGTTGAACTTGTTGCTCAAATATTTATTATTATCTCATGAGAAGATACATAGAATCAAATAGACATGGAAAAACATGGAGAAGAAAAAATTACAAGAAAAGAATTTCTCTGCAATTACTTTGAAATCTTAATATTAGAAAATATAAGTACATGGAAAAATGGTACACTAACTCAATAATCTCAGAGGGGCTCCAGAAATTGCCAACCTTGATTTATGAATACTTTTACATTATATAGCTCTAGAATTTTAATCTAATTTTGTTATCCTAAACAACATTGTAACTAACTTTTATCTTGCAAATTTTACTATTGATTTTACATTTGCTTCTAATAGTTCTTTACTTTTACCTCTTCTTCGTAGATGTGCATTTGTTTTTTCCTTTACCTCGATATGTATGTCCTCTCATATATACCTTAGGATGCACAAGTGGATGACCTAGGGTTATACATGTTTGGTGCATCATTCGAACATGGAATTGTTCTCCTCGTGGCATAAACTATCGAGGATTTGGTTTGCCTTGAAATTGAACTAAAGCTCCTACAATTTGATGACCAATATAATTCCAAATTAGAGGAAATTTGGGGTCTAAAATGGGCTGCATAAAACAATGTGCCATGGATGAGTTGGATAGAGTTGGATATTTTAAGCCAATAGAATTTCAATATCTTTGGTCAACCATTATGGTTGAGTTGGGCATATAATGATTATGTGTCATAATCATATTTGACAATAGCTAACTCTATATCAACCTCACCTTGGTTAAGATCGTAAAACTATCATCTTGAAATATGATATATATCCTTGAAATAACAAGTATATAATATTTTATTTGATCACTACTTCCAACTCATTTAATAAATAATTCCCCATTAATTAAAATTATAGTGGAGACATTTTGAAATACTAAAAGAATTTACTAATCAACATTTAAAAAACAAAACTAAATAATATTTAATTTTAAAAGGACTTATCTTGAAATACTAAATAAAAATATTTAGTATTTTTAATAATACTCTCCATTTTTTGGGATAAACTGTAGTTCACGCGGATTTGTTCATAGTAAAAGTTTAATAATACATTATTACATTTACATTTCCCTTTGATAAAAGTATAAGAAAAAAATTCTACCAATATTACATTTAGATTAAAATTAGCAATATTACATTTACATTAGAAATTTGCTATGTCGTCTAACAATGTTTTTTCAATATTTTTTAATAATAATAAAAAACATTACAAATGGTTATAAAAATACAATGTTTTTTTTTATAAAAAAATTATTAATGGTCATAAGCAAATTCATCGTTATATATATGTGGAAATATTGAATAATTTTTCAATATTTTAAATCTTTTAGATTTTTATTATAAATATTATTTATTTATTTTTTAAATTAACATGATAATAAAAGTACTATATTTTTATATTTTAAATATTTTATAATTTTATTATAAATATTATATAAATTTTTTTAAAAATCAACATGATATGAAAACAATTATATAAGAATATATATGGTTTATTAGATTATACAAATTATAAGAACATATATTGTTTATTGTTTTTTATTTTATGTAATGTAATATTTTTTTATATGAATTAATATAAAATTTATATTAAAAATTAATAGTGTTTATTTTTATTTTTTAATACTATTGTAAATATATTTTCCATTATAATTTAAATATGAATATGTTTGAGTTTTGCAATTTATTAAATATATAAAAAGTAGCGGTGCATTTATTTAAAAAAATAATATAAAATTTTAAAAATTCCACTATATCATTTATTATGTGTGCACAAGAACCTAAATATTTGATTAATATTTTTAACGAATATCTCTTTACTCTACATTAACTCAACACTCTTGTCAACTGCCATTAATGGGACAATTTAGGTTGACTGTCATTAGATTTAATGTGACATGGCATATTTGTAGTGTGATGTGGTTTTTTTTATTATTTTTCTTAGGAGGCCCATTTTAGACCCCAAATTTCCTCTAATTAAGTTGAGCTTGAAGTTTGTCTTATGGCTGGTACTTGTTGTGGAAATATTATTTTATGATCCCTAACCACTGATTTCCGATCTTTTCCCGTGGGGATGCGATGTGGTTTTAGAGACTCAAAATTATGTTTTATCCTCTGGATTATTTTCATGTGATAATGGACCCAAATTTTCAATAAAGATCTCAATATGATCCATATTTAAAATTCAGGCTTACGCATGTCCAAAACTTGGTCTCCACTTAGCACTCCTTCTAATGCATATGCCTGAGGTATTTCATTTCTTTTCTGGGTTAATTTAGCTTGATATTACTCAGAATAAAATTCTCCATTCCCATCTAAGGAGTGTGGAAGTCCCAATTTTGTAACTCCACATAACATTATTTTAAAGGATTCTATTTCATCATCTAGTGTTCTAATATTACTCGTTGTTCTGCTCAGAAGTGTCTTCTTTAGTGCCATTTTCTTGGCCACTTTTATTAGCAAGGTCTTGTTGGTAATCTACAATCCTTCTAGCATTAATTTTTATTTTTTTATTCCAATAATAAGTAATTTACTTTTTCTGCTACGACATTTTTCCTAGCTCTATTTCCACTCTTTTTGCTTCATCTTTGGTGGATTTATATGTTTCAAAATCATCATGTAGAACTTCACAATAGTCTCATTTTCTCAAGGATGATTAGTATATTTGGTCCCACAAATATTGATTTGTTCTTATGACTAAATGATCCCCTTCAACATCTAAATAAATATTAGTAATATGAATTCCAAGTTAATTAACTTTAGTATCTGAATCCTTAAGGCCATCCTCCATTTTACTAATTTGTCCCTCTAATTCCATTATTCTTTCATAATTTCTATTCACCCCAGCTTCCAACTATTTGATCATTTTATATTTATCATCAGGTTCTTAAGCTGGTGGTTGTGTTGTCTATAAAATTGAAATATAATCATCCATTACATCTATCTTTACCTATATATTGGTTCTCATGATCCTTTAAAATCTAATATACTTTTGTTGTAGGCTACCTCTCGTCATGTAATTCTAGAGCATATGTGTGAGTATGGATGTGTTTTGATGTTTGAGAGATGATTTCTGAATTTGTAAACCATTTATCTTTCTCTCCATCTCCTTTGCTAGATCTTTTTACTATACATAGTTGGCATAAATTGTTTCTTTCCCTTTTTGAACCTGGGTTATTTTAGTAGTCTAAAATATTTGAATAGTTGGAATTTTCATCTTCTTCAAACGAGTTATCTAATTGTGTTTCTTTTCTACCAGGGATTTAACTTCGGATTGATATGAAGGGTTGAACACCAAATCTATGATCTTATCTTCAATTTCTTTAATGGTGACCTGCTTACCTCTTGGGGTCCACTTTTCCACCTTCCATATATATTCAAATTCGTTCGGGGCTTCCATTAGATTCTTTTTTTCTTTTGGATGACTTCACCACTTCAATGTAGATCATTTTAGTTGATTTATTGTAATAGTGTACCTTGTTTAACATTCCAAAATCCTTCTAGTTTATTGTATCATAAACTTCCTTCCAATCACTAATATTTAATGGTATCAACACCTTAGGCTCTATGAAAATGAATTTAAAGGTGTCTTACTTGTGATTTGCCATTGTCATAAGTTCCTTTTTTTCTATTGAAACTTTTTCTCTACTCTCTTCTACTAAATTTATACTCTTTTCCCTTATGTCCCTATATCTTGTCTGAAGATATGTCTTGACTGGTAAAGGGTGTGATGAAGAAAATGCCTATAATCCTTTAGGAAATAGGACCTACATGGAATATTAATGAGTGTATTTAATTAGGGTCCCTACCAATATGGATGATGGTTGTGGAATTAGTTTTGCTAGCTCTCTTGGGATCTGTTCCTCTTTATCCTTCTTGGATAATGCTTGATTTGAAACTCGAGGCTCTTTCCTAGCCTTCTTGGTCTGTGGAACCTACTCAGGATAATTTATACCCATATCTATACTAATTACCTCCGATCCTATTTTCTATCAAGCTAGTTGTTCAGCAGCAATATACTCTTCTATGTATTTCTAGGTTTCTTGGACCTCTTCTGAGCCTTCCTTATTAGCAATCCTCTCTCATTTTAGTTTGGGGACACATTTATATGGATAGTTATTATTTTATACCGTTTGTTAGTATATTACTTCATGAGGAGCATATGCCTCTTTCTTTTCTTTCTCCAATCTCATCTATTTTAGCAATCCTTCCATGTATTGAAGTGCATTTACCCATGTTACTTAGAATGGTCCTATATCTTTGCGCAAAAGGAAAGTTCTATGCTTCCTGAAATTCCTGAAGTATATCCTATCTGAAATAAATTTATATCTAGTGTATTACATTGCTAACATTCTTATTGTAAGAAATGTTCATAGCTTATATGGATCGTCCTTAAAACAATAAACCCATGTAACTATGTGATTTTCATACAAAAACCAGTCCCGCGCTCTTTTGTCAAGACTAAATTGTAACAAGCTTTTTCCCTCTTGTAATATTATAGGGGGAGTAACCCCATATATTAACATATATGCCACTTTCATCACTCTCTTAGTGAAATACATATAATTGGAGTTGTCTTGTCTTCTAAGAAACATGTTGCTCCAATTATAAACCAAGATTTGGATTACAGTTTCATCCAATATGTTCTTCGGGCCTAGACATTTGAAATAGTCATAATTATGATAGATGAACATCAAGCACAAATATGAGGTGTATTGGAACAATTCTAGCAAGGGTGCTGCTATAGTTTATTGTGAATGGCCTAGAATAGAAACCAGTAGGTATCCAACTTTTGGGTCTAGATCTAGGTGCAAGGTTTAGATGAAGAACAAAATCCAGGATGGTGTGATCAAATATCTTATCTACTCATACCCTAAAATGGTGGATATTAATGAAATGGATTTTATGGTGCTATGAGAGAAAACTACAATGTTGTATGGAGGAGGAGACTTAAGGATTGCAACTCCCTGCTCGAGGTTCTTTGAAAGAATGTAGAATTTGTGAGAGGGATTCAAGATCTGTTTGGAAATGGATATGCTCTTTTGAAATATGGGTTTCATAGCAAAAAATTCTGGGATGAAAAACATTTCATATAGGGTATCATCATTAATGCTACAAATGGTTTTGGAGTGGTTATATAACATAATTTATTTTTTGCTTGGGGGTAGTGGGATGAACATTGGGTTACAAATTCAAGAAAGTAAACAGTACGGGGGCAGGCAGACCTGGTGAGGTTTGAGTCCCATAAATTGAAGTGATCCTCATATTCAATGAGTAGGGCACTGGCCTCTCAAACAACAGCATTTAGGTTTGAATTAGTCACTAATGTGTTAAATATATAGCATTGGTGGCCGTATACATGATCATTTCCTAAAAACCTAAAATTGGGGAGCTTGTTTCTTCCCTTAAGAAACATTTTGACTCGATGGTATCACTAGTATAGGTAAAATGTCTTTTACTAAGCAATGCAAGTTGAATTAAGTACTTTTGATGATTAGTAAAAAACATTAAAGGTGTGGATAGTGTCAGTAAATTCCCAATGGTTATAGTTTGGAGGTTGGGTCACATTGTTGATCATAGGCACTAATTGGTTAGATGTATAGGAGCTAGGGTGCAAGATATTTTCCTCCGAAATCAACAATGATTTTGAAAATGAATCACTTTCCCTAATAAATGGATAAAAGATTTGAAACAGGGACACTTGCCATTCTTTTATTTGAAATTGAATAATGACCACATGATGTCAATGTAGGGGGAACCACTTGATATTTGTTATCTAGGGGCATGGTTAATGAGGATGCTAGGATATTAGCTTCAGATGTGTTGAAACTTTATTGCTTTACAAATATGAGTGAAAACCACCCCAGTTTCACAAAGTGACAATGCCCCACATGCCTCGTGATTATGAAAAGTTGCTCTGAGGAGGTTTAGTCAATCAAAAATTTTCGCTTGTCCTATGTGGTTTCACAGACAACACACCCTTGTGCTAAGATGATCTAGGGTACTACCTACATTAATTACATAGCTATAATAATTATTTCATTATCTGCTTAGAGATAAGAAATTGCTATCCTTCTCCTTTGAAGGTCGCTTGAAGAATTCATCCACTTTAAGGATGATCAAGCCATCGATGCTTACTTATGTTGTAAAGTAACATTCTTTCAAGACTCTTCTTGAAGGTCTCACGTTGATTTTGACTTAAAAGAGATTCAAGGGTTAAAATATGTAACTATCATTACAAATTGTTTCTCTATATATCCATGGTAACCATTTAACCTTTTAGAATAACTATCTACACAATATCCTCCATTGAGTTAGTGTAAGTAGTTCTATGATGCACACCTTTACAACTAGAATATGGTTCTTTGATTTGATCGATAGTATCCATACTCTTAACAAAATGTTTGACCTACACATATTAGATGTTTCCTTAATCTTGGTGGGTATTAAACCACATGTGCATTAACATTTGATTCAGATAAAAAATAACTTTGGATGCATTTTTGAGGTTGTTGATCATATGGTAATATTGGGTTTGCGCTATACATTGACAGTATGGGTTTTTGTGATCATTAATAGCTCCTTATGTTTATGGGTGGTCACCCTATGCAAGATCTTTCCATTTTCACTTACAATGCCAACAATTGTTATATTCCACTTAATGATTTGCATATTTGCAAACAACGATAGGGTTTCACAATCCATTTTCCATCCTTTATTTTGATGAAGAGTCAAGATCTACTCCATCCCTCCTAAATAAATTGTTTCATAGTTATTTTATAGGCATAGGGTTCAGTACTTCCCAAAGCTTAAGAATCTATGAGTTAGTTTTAATTTGGAAGATCAATTTTTTTTTGATAAGGCATGATATATTTTATCATCCATATTCACTTATTTAGAGTTTATTTACGTCTAGAAGAGACTAGATACCTTGTCTTTACTTTTAGGTACGTTCTCTATTTTAACTATATAATTTTTATTACATTGTGGTACATAATAAAATTTTATATGACACTAATTCTATGTTTATCCTATTGGTTGTAGGTATAAACTTCAAATCCATTCTTTTGGTTATTGTTCAGGTTAATAGCATTTACATTGCCACAGATAATATCAGATTTCATTCATAGCTTGGTTTCTCGTTAAAGAGAAATGTTGGATTCAACAATAGATTTGGAAATACAATCATTGCATTAATTTTTTTATATATTAAACACCACCATTGAACTATGGTAAGATGTTTTCTTAAAACTCTTTATGTAGATGAGAAGAGTTCAAAATATTTGTTTGTGATTTCATGGCCACATTTGTAATTTTTCCACTATAATAATTTTGGGGTTTAGCGTCATCTACCCATCCAAATAAGACTACTTGCAAATAATGTTTCACCAACCTACTAGTTTCCTAGCTTGATGTGGAGAAAAAAATCTTGTAATAAGGGAGATATAGGACCCAAAAGGAACTTAGTTTAGCTTCTTGAATTTAAAAATCTCTACATGGACCTTAACTAGCTAAACCCTACTAGAACGCTTTTGCACCAACTAGTACTCATGTCTATTTGCATTGTTGGGTGCAAACCATGAAGTTTACCTTCATTGTGTGAGAACCCTATTCAATACTAAAGTATGCAACACATGCCCAATAATGGAGAGGATAGAGGATGACTTGGTCTTGTTGTACACTATCTAGTATAGGGACAAAGCTGAGTAGTTAACTAATATAATGTAGAGATTTTACAAGTTGTGGAAGCTCTAAAATAATGGCCTAACGATGTTATAGGTGATCTAAGGGTTCAACTTATATTAGTGGAGTAAATACCTCCCAATTGAAGAAAATTTACAACTAATTATACAATAATTGTTGGTTTTGACAACATAAGACATTCATAAACACTAATTTATTATGCCAATCTAGTAGAAAAATAAAATTACATTGGAGATTACATGAGCCAAAAAAGAATAATATGATTGGATGGATATTTTTCTATTAGGTAAAATATGAATATTTCTTTAATGTTCTTTTATATGTTGGAAAATTGATGACATGCTAATAGGTATAATAAGTGCAAAAGTGTATCTTGGGAGAGTGTATATATCATAATGTATGGTACATCACATGAATAAACAATCATTAAGGGCTCTTAGGCATCAGTGTAAGAGGTAGAAATCACTAGAATACCAAGATGTTGGCTGAATTAAATATGAACCCTTGATCAAGGTGACTTCAATAAAATGTGGTCATAAGCATACACCGGTCAATAGGTCCTTAACCAAGAGACATACATTGATGCACATGTATGTTAAAACCTAAAATAATGGGTTAGTTCCTCGGGAATAATAGGTTTAAAGTAATACATGACAAGGCATGAATAGGACCAAACTTTAGAGATGTGAGAGATAAATATGTGTGAGCTTTTAGATATGAATTTGTGTCTTGGATTTGTTTGTAACTACAATGTTGTCAACTAACTTTGAATAGGTAAAATAATTTAGGAGGATTCTTGTAAAGAATTGTGGTGCTATGAATGTAAATGGAGATGGACTTAGCAATTGGAAACAAATTTAAAAACCAAAGTTTCCTATAGGACAATTCTTTAGTATTTAATGTTAGAGTTAACGTACTGAGCTTTAATTAAAGAATTATATAGATATGAAAAAAGGTATTTATCTCATGAACTTGTATGAATTTATTGGTAACATAACATATACATAACCGAAAATAAGTGAAAACTTTAGATACAATTGCTTCACATACACATTAATGAAACTAGACCATAGGTCAACAAATTTAAATCTCTACTAACAACTTCAACATTCAACATTCAACAAAAATTTAATTAACAACACAAAAAAGGTTGAATTCGTTTCTCAAATATTTATTATTATCTCGTGGGAAGATACATATACTAGAATAGACATGAAAAAACATGGTGAAGAAATAATTACAATAAAATAACTTCTCTGCAAATACTTTGCAAACTTAATCTTAGAAAATCTAATTACATGGAAAAATAGTACACCATCTCAATCATCTCAGAGGGGCTCCATAAATTTCCAACCTTCATTTATGAATACTTTTACATTATATATATCTAGAATTTTAATAGAATTCTCTTAGCCTGAACAACCTTGTAACTCACTTTTAGCTCGTCACTTTTACTTTTGATTTTACATTTGTTTTTAGCAATTGTTTAATTTTAAATCTTATTCTTAGATGTGCACATATTTTTTTCTTTATCTTGAGATGTATTTCCTCTCATATAGAACATAAGATGAAAAATTGGATGACCTAGGGATATACATGTTTAGTCCACTATTTGGTGCATCACTTGAACATGGAATTTCCCTCCCAATGGCATAAAACCTAGAGGTTTTAGATGACCTACAAATTTCCTCGGATTTTGTGGAATTTTTTGACCAATAGGATTCCTCTAAGTTGATATGGATGTTTTTCATGTGGCTGGTGCTTGCTGAGGAAGTATTATTTTATGATCCTTAACCATTAATTTCCAATCTATTCCCATGGGGATGCGATGTGCTTTTAAAACCTCAAAATCTATTTTAGCCTCTGTATTATTTACATATGATAATGGACCCAAATTTTTTAGTAAAGATCTCAATCTGATCCATATTTGAAATTCAGGCTTAACCTTGTCTAAAACTTGATCTCCACTTATCACTCCTTCTAATGTATATTTGTGAGGTATTTCATTTATTTTCTGGGTTAATTTAGCTTGATATTCCTCTTTAGAATTAAACTCTCCATTTCCGTCCTAGGGGTGTGGAAATCCAATTTTTGTAACTTCTACAAGAATTATTTTAAAGGATGCTATTTCATTATCCAATGATCTAATATTACTTCGTGTTTTTCTCAGAAAGGTCTTCTTTAGTACCGTTTTCCTGAAAAACTCTTATTAGCAAGGGCATGCTGGTAATCTATAATTCCTCTAGCTTTCTTTTTATTTATCTATTCAAATAATAAATAATTTTCTTTTCTTCCTCCGACATTTTTTCTAAATCTATTTTGCATCCTTTTTGCTTCCTCTTTTATTCCTTAATATGTTTCAAACTCCTCTTGTACAACTTCACATTAGTCCAATTTTCTCAAGAATGATTGGGATATTTGGTCCCACAAATATTGATTTTTGTTTTTAGTAAATGATCGCCTTCAACATATACATCAATATTAGGAATATGAATTCCAAATTCATTAAATTCAGTATCTACATCCTTAAGGTCATCCTCATTTTTATTAATTTCTCCCTCTAATTCCAATATTCTTTCATCATTTCTATTTGCCTCAACCTCCAACTATTTTATTGTTTTATCTTTATCATCAGGTTCTTAAGATGGTGGTTGTGTTTTCTACTAAACTAAAATATACTCATCCATTGCATCTATATTTAGCTATAGATTGCTTCTTAGGGTCCTTTAAACTCTAGTATACTTATGTTGTAGGATACCTTTCTTTTTGTACTTCTAGACTTGATGTCTGAGTAGGGATGTCTTTTGATATTTGAGAGACAAGTTCTGCATTTGTAATCATTCATCTTCTCTCCCTCTCCTCTACTGTATCCTTATATTATACATAGTTTTCATAAATTTTCTATTTCTCTTTTTGAACCAGGGTTATTTAAGTTGTCTCGAATAGATGAAAGTGGGAATTTTCATCTCCTTCTTCAAATGAGTTATCTCATTGTCTTTCTTTGTTATCAGGAATTTAAGTTCGGATTGATATGAAGGGTTGGACCCCAAATACATGATACTATATTCAAGTTCTTTGATGGTGACCTACTTAGTTCTTGTGGTCCACTTTTCCACCTTCCTAATCTGTTCAAATATGTTCAAGGATTCCCTTAGCTTATTTTTTGTTTTAGCTAACTTCACCAATTCAATGTAGATAATGTAGATATAAGTGTACCTTGTCTAAATTTCCAAAATTATTCCAGTTTATTGTATGTTCAATTTCCTTCCAATCGCTAAGATTTGAAAGTTTGGGAACCTTAGGCACTATGGAAATGAATTTAAAGGCGTATTCCTTCTAATCTTCCATCTTTATAAGTTCCTTTTTTTCTATTAGCACTTGTTGTATAGTCTCTTCAACTAAATTTATACTCTTTTACATCATGTTTGTATATCTTGTCTAAATATATGTCTTGACTTGTAAAGGTCCTTATGAAGGAAAGGTCTACAAAACTGGAGGCACTAGAACCTCCAGGGAAGAGTAATGAGTGTATTTAATTAGGGTCCCTCCCAAGAAGGCTAATGCTTGTGGAATTAGTTCTTCCATCTCTCTTGGGATCTCTTCCTCTTTATCCTTCTTGGATAATGATTGACCTATATGCTAAGGCTCTGTCCTAGCCTTCTTGGTATGTGGACCCTACTCAAGATGATCTATATCCATATCTATACTAATTCACTCAGATCCTCTTTCCTATCCAGCTACCTGCTCTAAAGCAATATACTCTTCTATGGATTTCTTGATTTCTCGGACCTATTCCCAACTTTCCGTGTTAGCAATTCTCTCCCATTTTGGTTTCGGGTCACATTTATATGGAGAGTTCTTATTTTCTACCCCTTATTAGGATATTACTTGATGAGGATCACATGCCTCTTTCTTTTCTTTCTCCAAGCTTAGCTGTTTTAGGAAGCCTTACACGTATTGAAGTGCATTCAAACCCCTTATTTGGAATGGTCCTACATCTTTGGGAAAAATGAAAGTTCTTGTAATGCCCCAATTAAGGATAGACAAAGTAATTGAATAAAATCACTTTGTAATATAAATGGATGTGACGATTTGATACTAAGGTATAATGGTTTATGTCTTTGGGTAAATTAGTATGGCATGATTAATTTATGTGGATATAATATCAAGGATAGATATAGTCCCAATATTGTGACCTCAGAGGATGCATTGAAATTATGTAGACAATATCCATACGTATTCTATAAATTTGAGATTGTCACTTCCCCATGCCTCTGACCGGTTAAGAGGACGCAAATCATACTTAATCCGACAGGGCTAACTGCCCATGAACATGTACAGGCTTAAAAATTACATAAAACAGAATGCTTAAACAATTTGAACTAAAATATGCACACAGGATTATTCATCATGCACAGATGCAATTTAATCCTCATCCACAGCGGAAACCAACAGCATTCATACATGCATGTATTCATTTAACATGTTCATCAATTCCATTAACAGAAATTAAAATTGCAGAAGTAAAATGGATAAAAACACTTATCTTATGACGAACTTGATCTGCAACCAGCTACGCTGCTGCAATGTTCCACCCAACCATAGGCCAGTGTGCTCCTTAATTTCTCAGCAGCGCTGCCACCCCCAAGCTGGGCATGATTCTCCAAGGATTAAGGGAACTAGAAGGCTTACACATAGCCAGAAATATACAAAACACACAGCCAAGCCAACACATTTGGGTTTATCAGGCCATTAAGGAGTTGGAGAAGGCAGATTGCTAAGCTGGTGAGCTCATTACAGAGCCAAGGGCACCTACACCAGAACTAGCCTGACCTCTAAGACACCCATCCACACCCAACACAAGGAATCAGCCCCTTCTCTGCTACACAGTCCCTCAGGCCCTGCATACCCTTCCAGTGCTATTCAAGGGTGATGGAGAAGAAGGCCAGCCCTCTAGCTCTGTCTGTGTGGTTTCCAGCCACCAGGTTTATCAAGCAAATCTAAGCCAACATCCCTGCTCCTCCCACAGTCCAAAGACCAACCATTGCACACAAGCAACTAATTCAGTTGTCATAGCCTAAACAGGAAAATGAATTCTGAGTCATTATTAGCCCTATCGTGGCCAAAATGACTCTCAGACGAATTTACAACAGTCCCCAGCATGTAAGGAAGACCACAACAACCACAACCAACAACGTGGGAAAACACAGCCCGTCCTGGGCAACAAAATCACCAAGAAAACGTATACAAACCAAGCTAGGGAATAAATTACAATCTCTCAGCCTGTGGGTGAGCGTGAGCAACAATGCAAAACCCACAATTGTCCAGGGAGTACAGGATATGGTCACACTATTCACCAATCCATAGAGGAAAACTGCTGCATGGGTAAATCAAGCAAAATCCTATGCGTGAAGAGAAAAAACAGAAAGGAATCCCTCTGCATGAGAATGCATAGCAATGGAGAGGATGCGAATTTGCAGTGCCTGGGTGCTCAGCAACTCGTGGAGAGGAAGAAGTGTCTGCGTGAGGGATTGATGGTCGTTTTTCTTTTCCATTCAGAAGTCAACTATGGGTGGAGTGTGTGTGGAGGAATGGACTGACAGTCCTGCCACCCCCCTCCAAAAACAATTAACTGCCATAACTTCCCTTCTCTGCTACACAGTCCCTCAGGCCCTGCATTCCCTTCCAGTGCTATTCAGGGGTGATGGAGAAGAAGGCTAGCCCTCTAGCTCTGTCTGTGTGGTTTCCAGACACCAGGTTTATCAAGCAAATCTAAGCCAACATCCCCGCTCCTCCCACAGTCCGAATACCAACCATTGCACACAAGCAACAAAGTTAGCTGTCACAACCTAAACAGGAAAACGACTTCTGATTCATTATTGGCCCTATCGTGGCCAAAATGACTCTCAGGTGAATTTACAACAGTCCCCAGCATGTAAGGAAGACCACAACAACCAAAACCAACAACGTGGGAAAACACAGCCCGTCCTGGGCAACAAAATCACCAAGAAAACGTATACAGACCAAGCTGGGGAAGAAATTACAATCTCTCAGCCTATGGGTGAGCGTGAGAAACAATGCAGAACCCACAATCATCCAGGGAGTACAGGATACAGTCACACTATTCACCAATCCATAGAGGAAAACTGTTGCATGGGTAAATTCAGCAAAATCCTGTGCGTGAAGACCAAAAACATAAAGGAATCCCTCTGCATGAGAATGCACAGCAATGGAGAGGACGTGAATTTGCAGTGCCTGGGTGCTCAGCAACTCGTGGAGAGGAAGAAGTGTCTTCGTGAGGGATTGATGGTCGTTTTTCCTTTCCATTCAGAATTCAACTATGAGTGGAGTGTGCGTGGAAACATGGACTGACAGTTTTGCCACCCCCCTCCAAAAACAATTAACTACCATAACTTCCCTCAACTACCAGTAGAAATTATTAACTGAAGGTGGTTGGAATAAAACAAAGGAAGATGAAACATGGGTATTTCCCCTTTTTGGCTCAAGATTGACAAATCCCCCCCCACATCCTCATCCTTGGGAAAATCATGCCCCTTTCGATTTAGTTTCCGCGATCGTAGCTGGCCGGGTTCATTTAATTAATTATAGATGCATATTTACATGATGACCAATATAATATATGCCACATGCCCGGATATACAATCGGTGACAATTTAAATCCAAAACATAGCATAACTGATCAATGGTGGGGCCTTGGCCTTTAGCTCCACACCATGATCATTTGCAATATATACATCATATACATCTAATCTAACAAGGTCAAAACCGGGACATTACATTCCCCTCCCCATTCAATAGCACTGTCCTCAGTGCTTTACAATATTGAACAAAATGCTACACTAGCATCGCCTCAGTGTTCTGCAGAATTGAACAAAAATGGATGTGCCAATTGCATGGCATCCTCCAGCTCCCATGTAGCCTCTTTAGGTCCGAAGTGCTCCCATTGCACCTTTACCTGCCCTATGGCTCGATTCTGGAGCATTGTGACCTTCCTGTTGAGGATGCGCATTGGCTCGATTTAGAACTCTCCCTCGGGTTCCACCTGAATCACATCCCAATTTATCACATGGTTAGGATCATGTACATATCTCTTAAGCAAAGAAACATGAAAAACATTATGAGCTCTAGTGCTAGCAGGCAATGCAAGTCTATATGCAACTGGCCCTATTCTTTCAAGCACTTCAAACGGCCCACAATATCTAGGTGACAATTTGGCACAACTTCCAAGCTTCAAGGAACTCTTCCTTGCCCTCACTCTGAGGTAAACATAATCCCCAACACTGAACTCCCTGTTCCCCCTATGCTTATCTGCATAGCTTTTCTATCTGTCCTGTGCTATTTTCAGCTTCTGCCTGATCTTTACGACCTCTTGCTCCATTTCCTTGAGTAATTCTGGTCCAAGCACAATCTTGTTCACTAGATTATCCCAAGTCACTGGTGTCCTACACCTTCTTCCATACAAAGCTTCATATGGACTCATCCCCAAGGATGCTTGATGCCCATTGTTATAAGAAAACTCTACCAAGTGCAAGTAATCTTCCCACTTGGTTGGTTTGTCCATCACATACATGCGAAGCATATCTTCAAGCACCTGATTAACTCTCTTGGTCTGACCATCTATTTGCGGATGGTATACAGTGCTGAAGTTTAGCTTTGTACCCAAATCTGCAAACAACCCCTTCCAAAAGTTGGAAGTGAACTTGACATCCCTGTCAGAGACTATTGCATTCGGCAATCCATGCAACTTGAATATCTCCTTCATGAAGATCTTTGCAATGTCACCCGCCTCATACGTAGACTTAACTAGTATAAAATGTGTTGCTTTTGTCAACCTGTCTACCACAACCATGATGGAATCACGTTGTCTCCAAGTCATCGGCAATCCTGTAATAAAATCCATGGAAATAAGTTCCCATTTCCATTCTGGAACTAGCAAAGGATGCAACAAACCTGCAGGATGTTGATGCTCAACCTTTACCTGTTGACATTTCATACATCTTGAAATGTACTCAGCCATATCCTTTTTCATTCCTGGCCAAAAGTACTGCTTTCTTGCTGTAGCAATTGTCTTTTGATATCCTAGGTGACCAGAATACAGAACTTGATGGATTTCATCCATAACAACTCTCCTCAAGTCTGCTACACTTGGAATATAAACTCTTCCTTTCAACGTGAGAAGTCCATCTTCTTCCAATTTATATCCCTCATATATCTTCTCAAGACTTCGCTGCCGCAACTTGTCTTTTACGTGTTCATACAATTCATCTCCAGCAACATGATCAACGATCTGCTGCCTCAAATCTGGTTGGCAAATACTAAGAGATGCCACATGCATTTCTTGCATTTTCCTGCTGAGTGCATCAGCTACCTTATTTTCCTTTCCCTTTATGTGCTTGATCTCGAAATCCAACTCACATAAAAATTCCAGCCATCTTGCTTGCCTAGCATTCAACGTAGGCTGATCAAACAGATACTTCAGACCACAGTGTTCTGTTCTGAGCTCAAATCTCCTACCCATCAATTAATGTCTCCACATCGTGAGAGCATGTACTATGGCTGCAAGCTCTAGATCATGAGTGGCGTAGTTCTTCTCATGCTCCTTCAGCTTTCTTGACTCATAACATATCACATGGTTGTCCTGCATAAGGACTCCTCCAAGCCCTTGTCTGCATGCATCGGTACACACCACAAAGTCTTTCTCTGGATCTGCAACTTTTAATACTGGTGCACTACTGAGAAGACTCTTCAACTACTGGAAGCTTTCTTCACACCTTGATGTCCATTCGAACTTCATCCCCTTCTTTTGCAAAGAAATGATGGCATGTGCAACTTTGGAGAATCCCTCAATGAATCTCCTATAGTATCCTGCAAGTCCCATGAAAGATCTTACATCTGTCACATTTCTTGGAGTAGGCCAATTCATAATGGCTTCAATCTTTTCAGGGTCCACAGATATACCCTCCTCTGAGATAATGTGACCCAAGTACTGAATTCTATCTCTATAGAAGTCACACTTGCTTAGTTTTGCATACAACTGGTGTTCCCTTAGCACTTGCAATGTCAATCTCAAATTCTCTTCATGCTCTTCCTCATTCTTAGAATAAACAAGAATGTCATCAAGGAAAACAAGAACAAACTTGTCCAAATACTTGCTGAAAACACTATTCATAAGGCACATAAATGTAGCTGGCGCATTTGTGAGACCAAATGGTACCACTACAAACTCATAATGCCCATACCTTGTCCTGAAGGCTGTCTTATGAATGTCTTCCTCCTTGATTCTCACCTGATGGTAACCAGACCTCAAGTCAATCTTGGAAAATACCTTTGTTCCCCTCATTTGATCAAAGAGGCCATCGATCCTAGGCAAAGGATACTTATTTTTCACCGTAACCTTGTTCAACTGTCTGTAACCAATACATAACCTGAGTGTACCATCTTTCTTCTTTACAAACAGAACCGGTGCTCCCCAAGGAGACACACTCGGTCGGATATACTTCTTTTCCAACAACTCTTGCAGTTGCATCTTCAATTCTAACATTTCTGGTGTACTCATCCTGTAGGGTGCCTTGGACACTGGTGCCGGTCCTGGCACAAGCTCTATTGTGAAATCAATGTCCCGCCTTGGAGGAAACCCTGGAATCTCATCAGGAAACACATCCCTGAATTCCTGTAACACCTGATGGTCCTCCAACCTATGAGTTTCATCTCTCGTTTCCTCCAAAATCTGAGCTGCATACAACTAGCAACCCTTCCTACAGAACTTCTTTAATTGCATGGCTGAAACCTGCCTCACTGAAATCACCTTTGGAATGCCTTTCACAACTACTAGGTTCCCTTCTTCATTCATGCATTCAAAGGTCTTATTGTAACAGTCTAGCTTCACCTTGTGAGATTCTAACCAATCCATTCCAATCAGAACATCATAGGAACCAAGCAGTAGAACATTCAGTTCTACACAAGTGACCAATCCATCCATGACCAATGGACATTTCTCTACCACTTCACTGACATTTCTCTTAGTTCTAGTGGCTAGCTGAACCAACCAAGACTTCCTATGCTTTAATTTCTTAAAAGCACAAATCTCTACTACTCTAGGAGTGATGTAATTGTGCGTAGAACCAGGGTCAATCAAAATAGAAACAGATTGCTCAGTAATCTTACCTGCTACTTCAACCATAGCTGACTGGTGATCTGCCTGACGATCCTCTAGTGCTGCATAGATCCTAGGAAATGCCCTTGTTACTTGACCCACTATTTCTGCTTCTTGAACGTTATAAGCTGGCCTTGCACTCTCATTCTCGAGTGGACAATTCCTGTGCATGTGGGGTCCTCCACATTTCCAACATTGAAGTGGCCCTCTATTCTGTTGTGGATCTTTAGGTTTTTCTCCTGTCACTCCAAATAGCTTACTCGCAGATTGAGATGGATGCTTCTGCTGATTCCTGAAGCTAGAAGGTTTGAAACCTTTCCTAAAGAGGGGGGAAAATAATTGAATAAAATTATTCTATAATATAAATATATGTGACGATTTGATACTAAGGTATAATGGTTAATTTGTATGGGTAAACTAGAATGGAATGATTAATTTATGATGATCTAATATCAAGGATAGATATAATCCGAATGCTGCGACCTCAGAGGATGCATTGAAATTACGTAGACAATATACATACTTATTCTATAACTTCACAATGAAGTTTCTTGAAGTGTGGGTGTATGTAACAACTTATTTTAGCTTGAATCTTGGCATTGGAATAAATATAATTTGAGGGAATTCTATGAAGAATGACCCCACTATTTATTTATTTTTAGATCTAAAAACTTTGTATGGAAATATTTTGAGGGAACCTGGTTTTAGATGACTTGAACATTTGAGAAGCAATGCATTATTGATGAGATATGACCTAAGAAGATTTATCTGACATAATGATGAGTAAAATAATTCTGGTTTATGGTATAGTAGAACATATGCATGGGTTGTGGATAAATAAAGAGATAGGGATAATCACCTAAATTGGATATATAATTTCCCATTCAATTTTGAGGTTGAAGGTCATACCTATAAATTTTCTCGATCTTCATATTATGTGGTTTTCTTCATCAATATGTATGCTAACGATGTGTTGGTCTTAAAGACAAATTTTTTAAATCCATTAATAATTTCATAAGTATTTTCTATGAGCTAATTCATTTTCATTAAAGAAACATTATCATATTAATAATATAAATGAAAAGATGAAGAACCATACCTATAAATCGAAGAATTATTGTAGAAGTTACCACTATATCTACCACAATAAATCTTAGAAAACAATGTGTGGGCGATGACTCTCCACCCAACTAACCCCTCAATGAAATATTGAGATCCACCAAGATCCCAACCAATAAACTATATTCGAATGCATTCTATTCCCATCCATAACCATAACCATACTTATTTTCATTCATAGCTAAGAAGAATAAATGTTCTTACCCTCCAATCCTCTTCCTCTATAATATCCTAAATTTTGACCTAACACGTATGGGAATAAGCCCACTGCTTATGTTGTTGCTTTGATGTTTTATTTTGTATATTGGGCATAAGACCCCACTGCACATGAAAATGAGGATTTGTTTGATATATTGGGCATAGTCCAATTGCATATGTTAGATATATATGATTTCATGTGTTGGGCATGGACCTTGAAGCACATAATTGATGAGATGTTTCTGTTGAACGAGACGCTCTAGAGCACAAGAGTATTTGATGTTTTGTGTTGTATGGGAAGCTCTCGAACACATGAGTATTTAATGTTTTTGTTGAGCATGAGAATCTGGAGCACATGATTATTTTAAATGTTTGTATTGAGCGAGAGGCTCGGAAGCACATGAGTTATGAAACCTTTTTTTTGAGCAGGAATCTCTCATGCACATGAAAAATATAAGAATTGGAAGTGTTGGTCATAAGCTCTGGAGCCTTCCAAGTTGATGTTGAGAATAAGCTCTAGAACATCGGGTCCTTGGCCATTGTATCCCTGGGTGTATCCTACAAATACATCCTAGCATTAGTTTTGAGCGAGGAGATCTGGAATTGCACTAAGTTTGTAACTCCCTATTTCTTAGCATTGAGTATGGGCTCTAGAGAAATGCTAGGAGTTACTGAAAAATTAATATGTTGAGTGAAAACAATTATGATAAAACATTGATTTCACCTTACTTATTTTTAAGTGATTAAATGAAATTTCAAATTTATGTATCTCATCAAGTACTGAAGAACTACCATGTTATACGAGGGAATCTAACATGCAAGGAAGTTTAGATTTTCCTAACATAGTTTACCTAATCCCTACCTGAAGGCCTTATTAAATAATGTGACTAAGCTAAAAGAGAGGTGTCATATGATTAGGGATCATGCTATATGATACCTAAAGTTAAAATGTTAACAAATGGTATATATATAAATATATAGTTTATACATGATATGTATAAGAGAGTAAGCATAGTAATAATACTAGTAACTATGAATAACAATGAAAGGATCTACATATTATTATTATTACTAATGATAATTAAATATTAAATACCTACAAGAGTCAAATTAGGAAGTAGTCAAAAGTTCCTAAGTTAAATTTAAATAAATATTAAAATTACCTAAATGTAATAAAAAGGGTTATTTCAAGAAAACAAATGATTCTTGATTTAACTACCGCTTTTCCTAAAAAGTCTGTCTATAAATACCCAAGCCAAAGAGAGACTTTAGGATCTTTTGATTATTCCATAATTCTACCTGATTATTCTCAAGAGAGTTCTTCAAGAACAATTTTCCTAAAAGGAAGAAGGAAACTGATACAGAACATGTTATCCTAGATAAGGAAGCCTTACCTTAGGATCTCTAAGCTACTTGCATGTTGAAACCAGCTCGGGGGGCTCCAGATTGAAACTAGGAATGGTTCTGGGCCATGCTTGGGTGGAACGTGGTAGTTCCCAAGTTATTCGGTTATCTGAAACAGAGGTCAAAACGGTCTATGTGCCTATTAATATTGTGTGTTTGAGTGTTCAGGGTTTCTAGCCATTGTAATAGGTTCAACTTGCAGGTATGAGGTTTCTTGATTTTCCCTATGTCTATACAGGTTTCCTTAATAAATGAAGGGATTATATTCTGGAAGAATGAATAGAATCGGTTTGCTGTAACTAGGATAATTTGTTTACATAAACTTAAAAGCAGCTTGGCTTGTTTTATTTTGCATGTTCCTACAAACCTTAGTTATAAAGATTTTGTTATAGGAGATTATAGATTAGATTTCTTATTAATTAAATCGTCATATATGCATTTATCATTTTTCAAAAACACGGGAAATTATATGATCTTTATTATCTTTTCATTTCTCTTCCAGCTTTATTATTTAAAAATCCATTCTTCCCTAATGATGTATTCTTTCTACTAGAATCTAGAGCATTTAGGTTAGCTAGATTTCTGATTCTTGTCAAAATTATATACAAAAGTAAAACAAAGATATTAACTAATTAAACTCCTACTCTACCTTTTTCCTCTACTGACGTATTTCATATTCCCAACATCTTGTTAATTTTACAACCATCAAAACTAATACATATGGCCATAGCATAAATTCTATGTATAAAAATATAAATTGAAAACTATTGCTGAAAATTAAGATATTATAGCATAAACATTTTTTTTTTGGTACTAGGGGAATCAGTAAGTGAGCGGTTCTAGTACTCGCATGACATGGGGTCCATTCTAGTTGGCTACCACTATAACCCCAGGTGCATCTAGACAACCCACAAGCATAGAGCATAGATAAGTCGGGTTGAGATTTGAACTTGAGACCTCCTTTACAACATTCCTTCATTTACACGGCACTTGCAAGTCAATCTACACTCCTGCAAGCATATTATAGCATAAACTAGATAAACAGAATTAACATAATTAAAACTACCAAATAACCTAACAAAGATAATTATTAAACAAACCCAAAATAGTAATTTTTCAGTTTATAAAATTGTCTGCATACTATGCCAGCCATCGAGACCTGTCAAGGTCCGGCCATAGGCACGATTATTATAACAAATAATCATACTATATACTACCAAGATAAGAATCAACCTTATGCATAATACAAAACAAATAGTCAACAAAACCTACACACACACTGTATTAAAAACCCAATCCACTCATTCGATGGCCCAAGATCGAATCCTGTAGGCTCGCATTTTAATTACAAAACAAAACCTATATCAAAACATGTCAAGAATTGAATCCTGTATGATATGATTTGTAAAAACACCAATTCTATAGAGACTTAAAAAGTTTCTACCTAAACCATTTATAAACTACACTAAATGCACAGAGTATATCCATAAAATGATTACACAGGATGCGTATTTGCATAAAGTTCGAGCCATAGTTATCAAAGCTCGACTGTAAACCCCAACTTAAAAACCATAATCACTACCATGTCACCGTATACATTTAAATAAAACAAACAAAGTGTATAGGTTACGTTTCCTCATTACGACTCTTGCCGAAGAGGTAAGACCTCACCATAATAACCATTGAAACAAGAACACAAACCAATTCAATTACAGGGAAGGAATATTTTTAAAACCCCACTATCAATGTTGCTAAAGCTACAAATTCTCAACAACAAATACACAGCAGTAGGCCAAGCTTATGGCCATATCCATAATAAACCCAAGCATGATAAATGAAATTTATGTATCTCACAGTAATAAACATTTACAACTAAAACTATACATAGTTGTGAATCAACAAGAGTGTCATTGCAAGCAATGGCACTTCCATAGTTTAAACACATCATTCAAAACCAAAATACAGAGCCTCCATTAACTTAACAAACCAAACATTTAAATTTACAAAACCAAAAATGATTACAGAGCCAAGTCTCGATAGATATGGCTCAAAGGCACCATTCTTAAACCATCACCAAAAATCATAATTACACACGCATCTCTAGATTCCTGTTAACACAGGAGATTCATACAGTCGAACCCATAACCAAATATTCACCACATTAACCCTTTAAACACTGAGCTCAAAGCTATGCTAAATATTTACACATAGAGGTAACATGCCTAAGCTATTGCAGGGCTTACCCATGAAGGTTATCATGGACGGTATAGTAAACACCCATGACCCACAAATGGAATCCCCTGTCACCTGCAAGGAAAAACAGAGAACTATCAGGAGTATGAAAAACCTCCACCCGAAGCAATAGTAACATAATGCTGCGAAAACAAATAGAGTGCATACCTTCCAAATGTAGGGTAAGCCTGTTCCTCCATGCCGTGATAAACCTAAAGAGTCAATCAGTGCAAACCACCCACATCAATAGACCAAATGAAACCCAAATGACGAAAGACCCAAGCTCAAGGTTCATTTCCCCCCCATTCCAAGGAGCACTAACTACCCCACCTTGTCCACTGCTTTCATCATAATATTCAACCACATGCATATAGTCCAAACCCCAACAACACAATTTTGGATTAAAACCCTTATCAAAACCCTCGTTGGCATAGTTAATCCATAGTTTCATGGCATATGGAATATACCATGAATGGCTTACCACAAAAACCATAATATATACAAAATTTAATATAATATTGGTTAAGTCTTATGGCTTAATCCTATAACCTTAGGCATTAATACAAATCAAACTATATGTTAAAAATACATAGGAAAGGGATAAAATTTATCACAGTCCAAATCCACAATAATAATGTCAACTAGATAGATGCATGTCTTACAAACCCAACTCTGCGTAAATAGTAGCAGTAGGAAATTGTTAGGACGTGAATTTAGTCCTTTTGTATTTGATAAAGCATAGGATAGCGTAGTATGAATAACATGCCATAGGATGTCAATTTTAGCTGGAGTAACTTGATTTCACCATCTAAATGAACCTGCAAAAAAAGGAGAAGTTTGCATTAGTTCAACATAAACTAAGTAAGCCCTGTAGCAGCAGGTAGGACTAGTTACTGTTAGGATTATTAAATCCTCCCTTGTTCCAAATTGGTCATATGTCTAAATCAGGATTCATGTCTAAATAGGGAGTCCATCCAGTCTATTTATAGTCATTAGCACCATTGGGTCCACTTGGACGAATTGGGGCACATGGTTTAGTTACTAAAGTGTGGAGAACACTAATTGAGGCTTACTGACACTGATTGCACTTAATTGCATAAGTTTAGGAGCCTCCTAGACCAATCCCTACAATTTAGGAGCTACTGGGAGTGTCAAAACCAACCAAGGTAAGTTTAGTTCAGTTAATTACTAGTCAAGCTAAGTTAGGAGTCAAATACATTCAGTTCTAGTCCTCTACATTCAATTAGTGCTAGGTTTACATGACTGTACTCAGGAGGGGTGCATTTCTCACCTACCATAGTTAGTTATCCTTAGTCAACACTAAATGTAACACTTGAGTTGTGTTTTAGAGCTTTGATGAACTCTAGTTATGGTTTAGACAAGGTTAGTTAACTATTGAGTCCTCCGATAGTGATTTAGACAAGGTCTTAGTTACCTACAGTCAAGTAGAGTCTATCAATTCAAATTTCATGTGGCTATTAAATCCATTGTGCTTCATTGTAATTATTATCTAATTACTTTTTTATTAATGAAGGCATTCACAGCTGCAAGACATTTTTGCACTGTTTCATTCTTCAATTGCTAAGTAAATTGTGTGATCTATTTTGTGAGTTGTGTGTTTGTCCACAAATCTATGTGCTCAATTTAATATGGTATCAGAGGCTCTATGGACAATACACCTCTCCTCCTCATATCTCCAGCTGGATCATTTTTTTTTAGCAAATTGCTCCTTCCAGTACTGCACCAGAAGCAGAGAATTTACCACTTAATATCCCAAGTTAGGAAATTGTTGATCAAGCTTGCTTGATTAACTATGCTGGGTGTGAAGGAAATTCCAAAAGTGCAGGCTATCAACCTTACTTTGTATCTTTGATTGTGTGATAGGTTATCATCTTTTCTTACAGCATTCACTACAAGAATCCCTTTCTTGCCATTGCATTCGCTACAGCATCTCAGTCCTTCTTACTACATTCAAAATGGCTCATCCAGTGGAGCCTCTCACTCCCTTCAACTATTTCCAGTGGAAGGAATACATGGTGGTAATGCTCCGCACCAAGAAGCTCTTTAGACTCATAGAAGAAACAGAGGTAGAGCCAGCTTCAGATAAAGACAAAGCAAAGTACATGAATAGGCTTGATGAATCCCATGGACACTTGCACTCCTAAGTCTCTAGAGATATTCGATTCCACATCTAAGAATTGAAGACTCACAAGGAGGTTTGGGACAAGCTTGCCTCCTTATTTGATAAGTAGGATTAGATGAGGATCCATTAGCTAGAAAATGATCTTATCACTCTTAATCCATCGAATTTCGAAACACTGAATGAATTCATCACAAAGTTCATGATCCTGATATATCAATTGAAGAAATGCAAAGTGGAGAAGGATGAATATCAGCTCATCCTTTCCATTCTCACAAATCTCAATACAGACTACTCAGTCTTTGCATCCACCTTCCAAAGAGTAAGGCTCACTACTCCAAATTGGAATATGCCTACTCTTAATGCCTTCATCCAATATCTTATTTCTAAGAATGATAAATTGATCCAAATGGGGATCATTCGATCTTCCAAAGATCTAGATCTAGTTTCAAGAGGAGATAAGGTAGCGATTGACAAAGGGAAGCAAAGGCATGAGTCTCTTGTCAAGAAAGAGCATTCAAAAGAACCTTTAGGTTCAAAGAGAAGCATGAAGAACGACAAAGGCAAGGTCCTCTGCTCTTACTATGGAAGGGGATTTCATTCAGAAAGCTCCTGTATGAGAAGATAACTTGATGAAATGGCTCTTCTTTTGAAGAAACATAACATTTATGTACCTGCTAGTGCAAGGAAGGATGACTCTAAAGAAGAAGAAGATGAATAATACCAAAGGAAAGGCCATGCACTGAAGGCTTGCTGCACATCAACACATGTCTTCCTCATTGATTCTGGAGCTTCCAACCATATGGCTACATCTAGAGAATCACTCTCTTCTTTTCAATCCTTTGATGGTCCTAGTATTCAGATGGGAAATAACACTAAAGTCAAAACAAAGGGGGAGGGCTCTGTCAAGCTTGAACATGGAAGGTTTAAAGATGTGCTATTTGTTCCCTCCCTAGCTTCAAACCTGTTATCTGTCTATCAGATGACCCATACTGGATCTCCAAAGCAAGTGATCTTTGGTCCTGACTCAGTGGAGATCAAAAATATTTCTACTGGGAGCATCATAGCAAAGGGTACTACAAATCATGCTTCAAAAGCATATGATTTATCACATTTCATGCCTCCTTCAGAACCAGTGCACTCTCAGCAGCCACTTGCAAGGGAAGGTAAAATCATTGCATCTACTTCTTTTACAGCTTCTACTAGTATTACAGATCCATCTTTATCAGTTTATGAGATTGAGATTTAGGGTGACTTCGATCTATATTCATTCCCTACTTCCAAACTAGAAGCTAGGAAGATGACTGGAAACTCACCTGAAACTTAGAAAGAAAAGACCCTTGCGCTATGCCATGCAAACTTACCTCTTTCAGAGAGATACAATAGACTCCCTGTAAGATGCTATATGGCAAGGGATCAGTCTCATTACATTCAAAAGAATGGATATGATCATACACCTCTTCATTCAATAAGAGATAAAGGTTACATTCCTCCTTCCTTCCATCATCATTTTTGGAGAAGAAGGAGAAGTATACATACCAGGCCTTAGAGTACCTGTGCACAGCACAACATGCATGCTACTTCACTACCTCACATAGATGAATATTGCAGCAACATATTTTCAATTTTTTCAAAATTGAGACTTGATTCTACCTGCTTAAATAGAGGGGGGTATTTTTTCCCATGTGGTTTTTTCCCCAGCTCCTTGTATTGAGCAATTACTTTATTTTACTTGATGTAATGGGTGACCTATGGTCTTAGTTACCAGGGCCCACAAATTGTCCAAGTTAGCATTTAGGGGGCTGTTAGGATTATTAAATTCTCCCTTGTCCAAATTTGGTCATATGTTTAAATTAGGAGTCATGTCTAAATCGGGAGTCCATCTAGTCTATTTATAGTCATTAGCACCATTGGGTCCACTTGGCCTAATTGGGGCACATGGTTAAGTTACTAAATTGTGGGGAACAATAATTGAGGCTTACGGCCACTAATTGCACTTGATTTCATCAATTTAGGAGCCTCCTAGACCAATCCCTACAATTTAGGAGCCATTGGGAGTGCCAAAACCAAACAAGGTCAGTTCAGTTCAGTTAATGACTAGTCAAACTAAGTTAGGAGTCAGTTACATTCAAGTCTAGTCCTCTACATTAAGTTAGTGCTAGGTTTACATGACTGCACTCATAAGGGGTGCATTTCTTACCTACCACAGTCGGTTAGCCTTAGTGAACACTGAATGTAACACTTGAGTTGTGTTTTAGAGCTCTGATGAACTCCAGTTATGGTTTAGACAAGGTCAGTTAACTATTGAGTCCTCCGATAGTGATTTAGACAAGGTCTTAGTTACCTACAGTCAAGTAGATTCTATCAATTCGAATTTCCTCATGTGGATTCAAATTTCATGTGGCTATTAAAGCCATTGTACTTCATTGTAATTATTATCTGATTACTTTTTTATTAATGAAAGCATTCACAACTGCAAGCCATTTTTGCACTGCTTCATTCTTCAATTGCTGAGTAAATTGTGTGATCTATTTTCTGAGTTGTGTGTTTGTCCATAGATCTATGCGCTCAATTTAATAGTTACCTCTCTAAGTGGTCCTATAAGAGATTCAAATCCCACCACTCCATCCCTTGATAGTTAAATATAAGTCAAAACTTTTCCATAAACAATGATGAAACTTATAACTAGGAAGAAATATAACTGAACAAGTATACACACATGCAAGATAAGGAAGTAATCAATAAGCAGCGTAATCATTTTAAACTAGTTCAAGTAAAATAGACATAGTGCACAATTACATCAACAATTACATAGAGAAAACACATAGAGAGGTAAGGGCAACTTACGACACTTCAACTTAGTAAACAGTGACCGACATATTCCCCAAAAGATGAATTAATGTCCATATTAGGTAGTAATTAACTAGCCTACAAATTTTTTTTTCAAAATTTGGGGACATTACAAGTGGTATCAAAGCCAAGTTTCAACACTAAGAAACCTAATGGATGTGCCAAACATTCGTTGCAGAAAATAAAGTATGTTTTGAAATTTTATTAACTAACATAAATTTTTCCTGTTATCAAAATTTTAAATTTGCAGGATTCAAAGAACATTTCATATCATGAACATAGAAGAATACAACACCTGATAAGGAAAACTGAATACCCCCAGATGAGAATAAGAACTTGTGGTTGAATTAAATTTCGATATACTGAAAACCATACAAAGTCTTCAAGAAGACTTACATATTTTTAGTGATGATAACATGAATGAAAGAAATGAACAACAAGCAATTAATGAAGCTTTTCTGTGGAACATGATAGGAGGAAGCCCATAGGGAAAACCCACTCATTCAACCAACAAGTTCAAGAAAGAGTTCTATCATAAATGGGTCAACAACCCAAAGGAAGAAGGGAAAGAAGAACACACCCTGGAACCTACGGAAAGAGATTATCACAGTCTTTCTAGTGATATTTCTCTTTCTCCTTGCAAAAAGAAACAGAGGAATGATGCCAACCTCCAAGGAGAGTTCAAAAAGATAAGAGCCCCAACCTATGAAGGGGAGATGAACACTGGGGAAAAAGCTAAAGAATGGCTTCTCGGTATGAGTAAAAATTTTGAGTACACAACTACTCGAGTGATATGAAATCCCATTTAGACATATATAATTTAAATGGAAAAGCAACTAGATGGTGGAGAGATCCAAAGAATACCAAGAAATATTAGGTAAAATAAATACAATGGAGTAACTTTCGCAGAAATTTTCAGGAAAAATACATGTCTGAAATATTCTTCGACAGAAAGGTGAAATAGTTTCACGAGTTAAGAATTGGTTCCATGACTACGGATTGTTTTATTAACATATTTTTGGATCTATTACATTATGTGCCATACATAAAGGATGAGAAAGTGAAAATACAATAGTTTTTAGGATGTCTTCCTCCCAACCGCGACCTGGGTTTCAGCCCACCTCCTAATAGAAAACATAAGAGCAATTTTCTAGCAAATAAGAACTTCAACAAAATAGGTACAAAGCCATATGTACCAGCACCGAATGCCAACAAACTAGTAGCAAATGGGGGATCCAATGTTTCTCCACTGCAAATCAAATGCTATAAATGCAAAGGGCCCCATTATGCCCGAGACTATAAAAATAAGAACAATGGAGTCTTGCACAACTTACAAGAAGAACCAATGGTAGAGGACATAATTGTAACATTGTGGATTTATGTAGCCTTGGATGGCCGATAGGAAGACCATTAGGATACCATGGTTGAGATAGAAGGTAAGGTTTCTGACACTTCTATTTCAATATTGATTGACCCTAGTTCTTACCGAAGCTATGTATCACTTGAAATTGTTGATGCATGTAAACTAGACAGAGTTAAACATGAGAAACCCTGGTTGGTGCAACTAGCCACAGGTGCAAAATGAAAGGTTTCTGAAATGGTTAAATATTTTGAGGTAAACCTAAATGGTTTTCCTACTAGAATAAACTTGCACATTCTAGCCTTAGTATCATATGCTATACTTATCGACATGGACTAGTTGGAAAAACACTATGTCATGCTCGATTGTTTACACAATTCAATATTTTGTATAGATATCCAAGGGAATCAGGTAAAGATTCAAGGCATACCTAAAAAAGTTTTCGTAAGGCATATATTTTCCTTACAAGAAAATAAGTTCGTTAGGAAATGCTACAAATGGTTTGCAGTAAACATCCAAGACATAGAAGCTGAAAAAGAAAAACACATCGAGGACTTCCCAGTTCTCATAGACTTTACGGATGTATTTCTTGAGGAGATACTAGGATTACCACAAAAACGAGACATAGATTTTTCCATAGAATTGACACCAAGGTCTATTTCGGCTTCAAAATCCCTTTACTACATGAATGCACTAGAGTTGGTGGAATTGAAACTGCAGTTGCAGGAGTTTATTGAGAAGGGATATATCTGACCGAGTGTGTCCCCTTGGTGAGCACTAATACTTTTTGTAAATAATAAGGACGGTACGATGCGGATGTGCATCGATTACTGCCAACGTAACAAGATGAACATCAAGAACCGATACCCACTCCCTAGGATCAATGACTTGTTTGATCAAGTAGGAGGAACTAAGATCTTTTCAAAGATTGACCTAAAATCTGAATACCATCAGGTACAGATTCGCAACAAGGATATTCATAAAACCACATTTTGTACAAGGTATGACCACTACGAGTTTGTAGTAATGCCATTCGGATTGACTAATGCACCTGCAAAGTTTATGTGTATGATGAACAATATCTTTAGTAGATACATGGATAAAAAATTTTGGTATTTATAGACAACATCCTAGTTTACTCTAAGAGTAAAGAGGAAGATGAGGAGCATCTCTGCATAGTTCTATAGGTGTTATAGGAACACTAGCCCTATGCCAAGATTAGTAAATGTGATTTTTACAAACCATGGATACAGTACTTGGGTCACATCATCTCTGAGAAGGGGATATTTGTGGACCCGAAAAATCTTAAAGCCATAGAGGATTGGTCTATGCCCATTAGTGTGACCAACATTAGGTCCTTTTGGGATTATCTAGTTACTATCAAAAGTTCATCGATAAATTTTCAAGGATATTTTGTCCCATGACTGCTTTGCAAAATAAGGTGAACAAGTTCTTATGGATGATCAAGTGCGAGGAAAGTTTTCAAAAGATTAAATAGATTTTGATGACTGCACCAATACTATGAATTGCTGATCCCAATGGGGATTTCGTGGTTTGTACGGATGCAAGCAAGGAAGGGCTCAGAGGAGTCCTCTTGCAGAATGATTGTGCGATATGTTATGAATCATAAAAAAGAACATGAAAAGAACTACCCCACCCATGATCTTGAGTTAGTAGCCATCATCCATGCCTTGAAGATGTGGAGGCACTACCTCATGGGGAAGAAATTTCTTCTGAAAATAGACAATATGAGTCTGAAGTATTTATTTGAGCAACCAGATCTGAATGCCAGGCAGGCTAGATGGTTGGCATTCCTTAGCGAGTACCATTCTGAGATAAAGCATATAAAGGGAAAGGAAAAAAAAATTGTTGATGCTTTAAGCCAACAAGCTCATATGATATATGAGGAAACTTTAAGTTGAATCAATGATATATGATATATTGATGGATCGACTCGTGTTAGGGCCCGACTTACTAAAGGACTTGGAACAATTGGTTACCAAGGTCCAAGTGAACCTTAAGGAAGCACAATACTACCATAAAAGTTATGCATATAAGAAAAGAAAAGATAAAGATTATCAAATAGGTGACCATGTTTACTTGAAAGTAAAAGCAAAAAGAAGCTCATTGAGCCTAGGAAGGTGAGTTAAGTTAGCACTAATATTTTGTGGATGCATTGAGATACTAGCCAAGAGAGGTCCAGTGGCATATGAAATAGCTTTACCTGCTCACATAAGAGTTCATAATGTTTTCCATGCACCCTTATTAAAGAAATATTTTTATGATACTAAACATGTGATTGGTTGGTCCTTATTACCGATGGAACCTAAAGTTGAATTTGTACCTGAACCCCTTCATATACTAGATAAGAGAGAGGTGCATCTCGAGAAGTGCACCATAGTCCAGTTGAAAGTGCAATGGAAGCACATTGAGGCTGATGAGGATACTTGGGAGAATGAAGCCACCATGAGAGAGGCTTACCCCGCCTTGTTTCATGATTTCATTGTGAGTCCTTAAAATACTAGGGACGGTGTTTTTCTAAGTGAGAAGGGATGTAATATCCTGAATTTCGACCTAGCACTTATGGGCATAAACCCACTTCTTATGATGTTCATTTGATGTTTTATTTTGTATATTGGGCATAAGATCCCATTACACATGAACATGATGACTTTTTTTATATATTGGGTGTAATCCAATTGTTGGTAGGGGTTTTGGACACACTAGTTGCACAACATCGTGGGTGTTGCACAAGATCAAAAGACACCGTGCAAGAGGAATATTGGTGCGCAAGCAGAGAATATAATATTTTGTATATTTTGTGTCACCATTTTGTACTTTTGACTATATTTTGTGGATGTTGGTCATGATTTTGGAGATTCAGTTAAGAATTGGTTAAGAGTTAGTTAGTAGTGGACCTTGAATGTCAATATGTAAGCTTATAAATAGAAGTAGAAGTACAAGTGTTAGGGGGGTATGGATGGATAGCCATATATAATTGGGGACTCCAAGAGAAACTGAGAGGATTTGTTTAATTGTGAATTGTTTTGAATCTATGGATTGTTGCGCAGAAGTAGTATGACAAGACAAGAGTTGATCTAAGTTGGTGTTTCTTTTATATTTTTCTATCTTACTAGTTTTGCAATCCAATGATGAATGATTATTGAATGTGTGACATAGATCTATGATGCAATGCTTTTTGCTTCTAAATGAAGTCATTTTTCTAGATATATTTGCATATAAGTATTCTACTGTGGTTATGAATGAATGATGTGACCTGCTACTAGTAATGATGAATGGTCCTATTAATGGTTAATTAAATGGTCAGATCTATAAGATAAGTTGATGAATTTTTTATGCACATAGTCCTCTTCTATTCTTCGGAAACTTAGTTTTGATAGCTCTCCCTCGAACATCTCAGGCGAGACTTCATCTACTTCGTGGGTGTTATTGAGCAAGGTAAAACCTATATGGGCCTGTGTTGAGGGAGATTGTGGTGAGTTTAACGTCAACAAAAGTGGGAACCCCTGTCAACTGGTTTTGTCGATAGGGTTGCGCCAACAAATGGTTATGTTTTCGAGACCTTGTTGTCACTGAAAGGAGGATATGTGGCATTCGACAAGACCATAAATTGACCATTGGTTTGATCAGAAGCTACCAGAAGCTATGAGTGGCTAACGCGATTCACCTATAATAAGACAAATTTCCAAGGAGGAGAGCCAACATCACGGACCCTTGAACTGATCCAGGAGTTGCACGAAACTGACAACAAGGAATTGTGGGTTGTTGAAGTCTGGCTGGAGAGTATCCTAGAAGGGTATATCACTGAATATTCAGTCAACACTACCAAGTCCTACAATGAAGCAGAAAGGGAATTATTCAATGTACCACGAGGTAGGTTCCTATTATCTTTGTAATTGTCAATTTATATTCTTTTCTATGAAAAGGGAATACTGAAGATGCACCTCGAGTAGTAGAACTATGGTGTGCAGAGGATGTGGATACCACAATGAAAGGGGTGAGACGAATGGAAACATAAGGGGTAGATGGGTGCAAGTCTCGACGAGACTAAGAGGGAAGATGATGAAGAAAGTGGTCTTATGAGGGGAGGTGAAAGGTTTCGACAAGAGAAGAGGTAGAGGACAGGGGAAGGTCCTACTGCGATTGAAACACAAGACTGTGAAGGAAGACCACACAAGATGAACTGACTCTATAGTGATGAAGAGGAAGACCAAACCCAGGCTATGCCTAGGATAGCAGTAAGATAAAACCCTAGCAGCAATGTGCCCACACCTCCATGCACTACTCCACACTTGGGAAGACACACGAGTTCCACATCGACTTATCCGACATGCCAGAATTATTCTAGTAGTAGATCAACGTCTGTAGGAAGGAGTCACAGGATGGTGGGAGACAAAGCCAAATTACCTTTATTCCATGGAAACAAGACCAAGGATCTCAACTAGTACTAGTTTCTATGCAAGGAAGTATGGATTGTCAGATAGAACAAAGATGATGATGTCAATAAGGGACAATTGGATGCCACTCTTTGGGGTCGAGCACTATATTGTTTCATGATATTTATACAATTTCCTCAAGGGACTCCTACGAAGACATTAAATGAAGTCACGAAGGGACTAATTGAAGAATTCAGAAAATAAAAATATGAAGTGCAGTACATTATAGAGTTAAAGGAAAATAAGAATTTTCCTAATGAAATTGTTTGGGACTTCGATCAAAGATTCAAGACACTAATGGAAAGAGTCAATTTCTAGATGATTTATATTCAACACAAACAATGGTTCATCACAGCGTTGGTATCTCATATTTGGCAGCCACCGATGTAGTAGAAGATCGCGACATAGAGCGAGGCTTTGGAGTAATAATGAAGTTGGAGGCTTCACCCATTGGAGAAAGTGTACCTGGTATGAACTAGATTTAGGCACATCTAGAAAACTTGATGCTTCAGTTACAAGACATCAAGAAAGGGAAAGAGAATCATGAAGATCTATGGTGCACTCGATGTCGCGCAGATGGACACACCAAAGATATTTGCTCTGATATCTGAAATTTTCTGTTATCAAAAGTACGAAACCCATTGAGTTGAGATAGTGTACATGGTGTCACATATTCCAAGAGTATGGGCATCGAAACGAATAATGTGGATACATGTAGAAGATGGTAACGAAGCCATTGAGCTTATACTGCACTTTTTGTCACTTGGTTGGGAATGAGGAGAAAGACTGTCAGGCATATGACCTACTCTAGGAAAGGACATATGACTCATATTATGCGAAGGGAGAATATCATTGAGTCATATAGCAATGACAGCTGCAGGTGGTGTAGCAACCACCTCAACCACAGTATGTGCTGCCTTCGTAGCCGCAACAGTAGTTTGTGCCATAGCCACAGTATAACCAGATGCAGATGGATCCACTACAACAACAATATGTTCAGGCAGTGCATTATGTTCAACAACTGTCATATCCTGTTACGGAGAGAAATTCCTATGGCTTGGGGTACCACAACAGACAGCTAGACTCCAGAAATCAATCTTTCCCAATATGCAATAGAAATAAAAACATCTAACACTAAAGGATCAAACCTCGTACCTTATTCCTGACGGTTGAAGTAGATCCCCGTTGAGCTTTCCAATCTTCAGCTTGAATTGTTATAGCATGTCCTCAACAACAAGTAAACAATACAATCATACTATATTTCATGGTGTTAGATCTATTCTAGCATATATAATAAATAATGTAAAAGCATTTGACATATTCCAATGGAAACAATATTCATTCAAATACACAGTACTGGACAGGAAAAGATATTTCTATTAATCATAATCAGAGATTACAAGTGACAACCTCTGACGGCACGTCTGCGAACCGGAGAAAATGAATCCCCCACGTGGGCCTCCACCACCTCAATCCTCCATCACTTCGATAGCAAGCTTACTAATGAAAGGCAAGCTTGGGAAGAACACAATAGTGCTCCAAGGGACAAAGGGATGCAGACTCAAGCATAAATCCTGTCAACAATGGACTATAGTTTCGTTACTCTCAAAGCTCTCTTATGCTTTCAATGTACCAAGGGGTTCCTTATATAGCTTTCCAAAGGGGTATTGAAAGGTCAAATCCGTGCGATCTCAAGGCATATGGAAGGCCAGGAGTCATATGAGTCAGATCCAAGTCAAGGAAAACTCCAAAATGCTTTGGACTATGTACACATCCCGATGTACGCGACTATAGAGGGAATATCCGCGTATGTATGCGGTTATCGGGGAAAAGGCCGCGTATATCACTTTTATAATGTTTTTAGGGATGGTCAAGGTTACATCAAAAGCTAAAAAGTGGTCCATAGGGGTTAATGAGTCTACAGCGGGACAGGGGAAGGCCATACAATGTGTGATTCACCTAGTGTGGTGAAATCCGCTATAACAGATGCCCCCTAATGTATGAGATCAGAGGGGTTATACGATGGCCGAAATACATTATAAGTCCATCCCATAAGTGAAGTGATGAAGGTACCCAAATGGAAGACCAGCCACCCAATCAGCATAATACCATAATACAACTCTGCATATAACTGCAAGTACATAGAGCAGTCCCGGATACATAAGAGTACAATGGCCATGAATATGCATGAAATATGATAGAACATATGTGGTCATCGCCACGTACAATATACATATATCAGAATCTCCATGATGAAGATATACAACATATAACGGACCATGATCTCCATAGGCTGAAGATATATAATAGATCAAGATCTCCATAGGCTGGAAATGTCTGACATACACTGGATCAAGTCACGAGAGCTGAAATCTCATGAACACTGGCACGATCAAGGAGGTAGCACATAAGTGATGCCACCAGTCTGGAAAGTCTTCTACCCAAACTGCTACGAGTACATGTCCTACTATGCGAATAGAGGTGTCGAGGTCAAACATAGTAGTCCATCGTCTGATTACCAGTCATTGATGTATACCGTTAACAGACGCGAGATTACCCACCGATAATGAAAATGGGAATCAAGGTACTAGAGTGCAAACTAACAAGTGTGAATAAATGTGTTGAGGTCGAACACTTGAGAGAGTCCATCGATCAGGGGACATTGATGTATTCCCAAAACTATCGATAGCGAGAGAACCTGCCACTGATGACTGCAAGTCTCAAGGCACTCAGAATGACTCTAGACTCCAATCCCAGAATAAATGATCTGAAGTCGATGGGATGAAATCCGCTGGAAGGAGGGAATTAAGGCATCCCCCATCATCCAACACGAGGTACTCAGCAAAGCTGTATGATGTGGAAGGACTCGATCATAAGGTGCACGAACCAGTAACTGTACTGGGAATGGCCGACATGCAAAGTCAAGATAACTGAGGAATGGCCGACTCAGGTTTCAACTTCCTTCGAACAAGAGCATAACGGCATATGGTGACTATAATGGAGGCAGCATAGACTCGATATACAAACTGGGACATCTCTATGATGCAGGAGGCATTAATAGAGGCTCCATAGGGACTAGAAGCTTAACCAGTCGGTGGAGATAAACTCAAATAAATGAGTACAGCTCCTAAAGTCCAACTATAGCCCAACCAACGGATGTGATATACAGTGCTCTATTCGAAGGCGACACGACTCGACAGCTACCAAAGATAATATCTTTCCTTGTCCGGCTTTTTGGTTTTTTGATTTTTTTTGGTCTTTTTCAGTTATTTGAAAAGCTTGAAAAAAGAATAAATTAGCTTTATAGTTACAAACTAGGAGGAGACGAGTGTCATAAGGGAAAACAAACTAGTTCCATGCAGTGGAACATACCTATGCTCAATGCAAGGATACATGTGTAGGATATTGACACTCGGGGGAAAATCCCCTCCCGGTAAAAAGGGAAATCAAGCTGCGAAGGATATATAAAATGGCTCTGCATGGCTAGACATGAGACAAGCTCGGGCTATATGGCTGAAACGCAATGTCAGGGGAGCCGGTATAAAGCTCAATAAGACAGGCAAAGCTCATGATAATGCATTCACAACTTGTCATAAGGGGAGTCCGGAGGGAAACAGGCCAGCATAAGATCAAGAGGAGTATGAGGCTCTTGCTAAATGTCATGGCAGTACTATACAACGGACTCCCACACCCTAAAAAGGAGAAACATCGGTATGGGCACCAAATGCAAATAAGGCACTAACTAGGGTACCCATGTAAGGTGAGGCTCTACCACTCGTATCATGTCACTTCTATAGTAGCAAGAAGGTTCTGTGACATAACAGAGTGGGTTCGTACCTAAGGTTATGGTGACATGGTCATAAGTTCATGCAAAATGAAAATGGTGGTGAACCTAACCTATATGCCAGTGTAGACATTATACCTGTGAAGAGTACGAACGGGTCAATCCAACGGCTCAAACAGCACTGAAAACGGTCATCTACATCACAAATTATGTCAGAAACGGTCCAAAATGGTTATAAACGGTCAAAACTATATAAAAGGGGGTAAAAAATTTCAAAAATTTCAAATTTTTTCTATAAATAGTAAAAAATAGAATTCATTTGAAACTTTTACCCATTGGAGCTTTGATATTCAACTGCGAATTCCAGGAGATTCAGCCGGCGGAATTCAGAACTGTTTCTTCCAGGTACTTACTCATGTTCCCAGCTTGCATTTTAATACAATTTTTTCAAGTTTTCACGGTTAAATGAGCTAGTTAAGGTCAAAATGACATGAGCGCCACAGCCCACGTGGGTATTGAAGCTTTTTTCGCGTACATGGCTGTCTATACACGGAAAAGAGGCTATAAACCGTGTACATACGCGGCTGTTTGCAAAACAGCCGCGTATGACGCCGCGCAAGTTAATTTAAAGAAATCTAATGGACATTTGGTCAATTTCTCTTGCAGGAATGTGCTTGAATGGTGAGAACGTGAGCATGGTGAAGTAGAAGAGGCTGTAAGGGCTGATGTAAGGGCTCAGCAAGCATTACGTGCATGTGGACTCTATAAGTTCTGGTGCTTAGGTGGCTTGAGGGCCAAACCAGGGCTGCTACAGATGCTAGTAGATTATTGGGATCCAGACTCAGAGTCTTTCCGGATAGACGGTATGTCACTCACTATGGAGGTGGAGGATATCTACTTCATTACAGGTCTATATAGACGGGGGGAGGTAGTGAACCTTCGTTTTAGAGGTGGGGCAGGTCACGAGCTTACTATCGATGAGTACATAGCAGTGTACTGCTACCCAGAGACGGAGAAGGTGGGAAGTCAAGTTCCCATCAATGGTATATAGGTACTGGGCCTAAAGGCCATTCTACTGACACTGGGTAGGATAGCAGGCATAACATCACTCCATCAGGCCTCTCGAGCACAGATGTACTATGCGGTGGAGTGTATGGCACCGACCGTATACGACTGGAGCACTACACTACTGGGCAATATGAAACATCAGCTCAGTGATTGTAAGGCATGTAGGATCCGGAACTTCAGGTTTAGCAGCATACTGAGCACATTCTTCTTCGAGCGGGTTCTAGGATTGAGCCCTAGAGTGGATGTTCCTCTCCACGGGGTTCAAGATCTGGCCCAACGACGTTGGGCAGACGCGATGCATAGACTGGGGGGTGGTAGGGTGGCCAACCCCTACCCAGCCGACTTTTTCCCATGGTGGCGACGACAGATCATTTCTATAGATGACTACCCCTATGGGGGGATAGATTTTCGGGGTGATCTGAACATGCCATTACCACTAGGGTCAGCATTCAGAGACATAGGTAACGAATCTCAACCCTCGCTCTTTTTAAAAATTTTGAATTATTTAATTTTTTTGTGTTTTCCTGATTATATGAAACCAAAAAGACATGTTTTTGGGTGACAATACATAGTGACATCTACCTTTCATGTGCATATGTGGGTCCACGGTGACCAGAGGGCTTCCCACATCACAGACGGAGGGGAAGAGGAGATGACATCACTGGTGTGGATGCGGAGCAAACGCTCCAAAACATTCATACCAACTTTGTGCGACTGACTCATAGGGTTCCTATGGCGCAAGTCGAGGACTTGCTAGAGGCTATGCAGCGACAGGCGGTGGGTGTGCCACGCGCATGGGTGCGCTTGTTCTGATGGCTAGCTAGAGCCCTAGTGACATATCATGATCACAACCCCCCTCCTCCACAGGACTAGACATCTAGGAGCATATCTATTTTGTACTACCGTGTATATCATGGATGCTGTGAGAGCTCCACTTTTGTATTATGACACTATGTATCACCATATTTTTTATGTATATATAAAAAAAGTTTTATTGTGACCGGCTTATTTATTTACATGTGTAAAAATGTGTTTATGATTAATTTATTATGAATGAGACAAATGCCAATCTAACACGTAGTTAGCATATGAATCAGCAACTTGATTATAATTTCTAGGAATGTGTATATATGTGATACTCTCAAATTGCCGTTCTAACAATCTTACTCGCAAGAATATTCTTAATAACATAGGATCTCTAACATGGTACAAACCATTTAGCTGTGACACTACTAACTCTAAATCAAGACATACCTCAAGAGAGAGGACACCATGCGAAATGGCATCACGCAGAAGCTCGATAACGACGCTATATTCAGCAATATTGTTGGAAGATGGCCGTAAACATACACCTCTTGAAGACAGTACTCGACCCATAGGAGTATAGATCACCCAAGCAGCTGAGGCTGAGTGTTGAGTGTGACAGCTTGCACCATCCGCAAATCCTATGAACGTGGAAGATTCTATTGACATCTGCCACAAAAACGGAAACTAATCACAAACCTGATCACGATAAAGAAGACCTAACTATGCAAAAAAGCTGTACAATAATGTACAACAAACAACCTTGGCTAAAGATCATGCATAGTATTTTTTAAGGTAGAGCCCATTTCTAGGCTCCGCCAAGGCTGTCCCCTCGTAATCCACTAACTCGTAGGCACCCTTCTCTAAGACATGCTTGAAAACGTAAGGACCACACCACATAGGATTGAACTTCCCTGCCCCCAAGGGTTCTTTCGATTGATCCCACAAAAGGACCAAGTATCCCTCACTAAACACTCTTGGGCGGACAGACTTATCGTATTGGGCCTTCACGCAACGCTTATTAACTTCTAGAGCCACCAAGGCATCTCTACGCTGCTCATCGAGTTGCTCAAGGTGGACCAAATGCTTCTCCAAAGGTGAAGTGTCTGGTAAGAGTTCTATGGATAACTTCAACGAAGGAATCTCCTCATGCTCCAAGCGGTCAAGCTCTAGAAGAAAGTCAGATCTATGATAGAATTCCTCCCACGGCGGTTCAACTCCTAATCTAGCCTCGACAACCACTTCATATGAAGGGAGAACCTTATCAAGGCAATATTGGGCATGAGAAGGATGTACTGCCCCCTGTGGCAGCACATAGGGGTCTTCCTCCTCCGTCCGTGAAGAGGAAGAACAAGGCTCTGCAGCAGACTCAAGATTAGCTTGGTAAGCTATCATAACTACAAGCACCAGCATACTCGTCTCGATGGACTCACTCGAAGGACTCGATGAAGGAAGGATCCAAGGATCTCCCATATGACATGTGCGAAAAGGCACCGATCTCGTAGATGTGGAAGCACCACCGAAACTCGATCCTATCATGAGGACGGGTGCAGGACAACTAAAGGATCCCATGAGAGAAGGATACATTCCTACACCCACACTCCCAGTTGCCGGCTGGGAATGTTCAACTTTGGGAACCGAAGTTCCTGATGATGCAGTAACAGGTGGATTTTTGAATGCCATTTGGTCAATCGTTACAATCTTCCCATTATGAGGAAAGCAAACTACACGAAACACGGAAGATGCAATGGCTTGCATACTATACATCCAATTCCTTCCCAGTAAGAGATTGTAGTCAAGGGGCGCATCTACCACCTCAATCTCTATCGCAATGGTATTCCCTCCCAAACGGACTTTAAGAGAAGGAAGTATACCGTGCGGCCTAAACGATCTCCCATCGAAAGCAGTTAACATGGTCGTAGACTTTGACAACTCAGGAGAACCAAGACCCTTCCAACAAGACAAAGACATCACAGAAGCAGCAGCGCCCTCGTCAATCACAGTCCGCTTGACGGTCATATTAAGACATTCCACATGTATCAAACGGGAAACATAATAGGGCAAGCGAGGCTGATGTCCTGCGGTTTCAAATTTGATCGTTGAGGAAGAATCATCAGAATTCACACCAAGAGCGGAAAGCAAAGCCTTCCTTTGCGACGGACAACTCTGAAGCAACTCCAATGCAGACATCACACAAGGAGTATGACCCAAGTCCTTGACAACTTAATAGTTCTGGGCGGCTCGAGCATTTGGATTATGCCCTGAGCACTTAAGTACCCCCTTAGGAATGCGAGGTGCAGCTTCAGGTTTATCTGCAGGCTTATCCACCGGTTTGTCAGCCAGTTTCGGAATGCACAAAGGAGTTCTTGGGGGATCAGGTTCTTTGCCTGGGCTGGGTTGCGATGAAGTATAATCTTTCGCACGCGTCACAACCTTTGTGGCATGGACCATATGAATGCACCCACGACCACTAGTCTCAGGTGGATCATCATCACTAGATTGGTCCTGGGACTTCGAGTTCATATTTTGGTTATGCGGTAAAGGGTTTGTTAACACAGTTGGGCCCTGTGCTATGAACTTCGAAGCTTCATCCATCCTAGGGCACAAGTAAGTGAGGTGATCTTCCTTACATAGCTTGCAAGGAAACTTAACCTTACATTTATTCTGCTTGTCCCCCCCAGCATTTTTATTGTTCTTGTCATTATTACTGGCATTTTCATTCTTATTCCCACCCTTCTTATTATTTTTACCCTTCTTTTGATTCCGTCCGGGTTGCTGGTTACCCTTCTGGTCCGATGATTGCACAGCATGTACATTCACCGTTTGGGCAGGCTGAGACGAAGCCGTAGCTTGTCCCGAGGCAGATTGGTTGGTTGACACGTGAGCTACTTATTTCGCAACCGAACCTGCAGGTTTCTTACTTGCACAACTCACAATGCCATCGGTATGTGGTCCAGGCTTGACCTTGGGATCAAAACTCGAACGAGGAGCGTTAGGTATAATCTCATATAACAAACTAGACTGAGCATAGATCAAGTCTAGTTCCTGCGCCCTAAATATTGCTTGTTCCTCATTCTGCACTCCGGATGTAGAAACATCCTTCGCTATATACGGCAATAAAGAATTGAGGAACCACTCAAGGAGGAATTCCGGCGGTATAAAGGCTTTGATTAATCTCTTCTGTCTACGCCACTCCTGAATATGATCAGAAATATGGGTGGCTTTATCTTGCCGAAATGTCGACAAGAGTTCAGTACCAACATCATATCATACTGGTAGTTGGAAGTGATTAAGGAAAGTCATCGCAAGATCGTCAAACAAGGTAAAGGCACCCCTAGGCAACTCTATATACCATTTCACCGCAGGCCCTGTGAGGGTGCATTGAAATAGTCTCAAGCGGACTGAGTCCTAATGCAAGGAATTGGAAGAGCACCATAGGTGGAAAGTCGTAACGTGTTCACTCAGATCCTCTCATGGTTTGCCTTCGAATTTAGGTATATCCGAAGGAAGCTTGGTAGGGACAGCTGGCCAAGCCGGGTCATGAGCTACAGGATCGTTCATAAGTCTCGATAAGTTAGGTAAATTGAGTGTCGCGAGGAAAGGGAGCTTCGAATGATTAGGTATTTGGACCGCTCCTTAGTTCATATAGGATTGATTACCACCATGACCTTGGCCATAGTGACCTCCTCCCATATGACCCGTGTAGGGTGGCGCCGAAGTACCATAATAAGGTGGACCTTGACTAGAGGGAGCTACAAAGCCATAAGTAGGGGGATAAGCAGGTTGTGAATACCCGCCTCCATAAGGTGCAGAAACATGTCCATACTGCGTCCCATGATGGGATGCATAGGTCATTGCATGCGATGCCCCATGAGACATTCCATAGGAAGGTATATACATTCCGGAAGTAGGAATATACATGCCCGAAATAGGGATATATGTCGAGGAAGTAGCAACCTGACCTCTAGAAACATGAACATAACCTCCCGAAACCGCGGGTGGTATGTAGGCTTGAGACGCAATGGGTCTAGAAATTGCAGTATGGACTTGACTCGTAGCTACGTGCCGACTCGAAGGACCACATGAGGGAGGGGGAGGATTCGCATTCGAAGAACTCGGAAGTGAGGACAAAGGGATCTCTATAATAAGATATGTGCTAGTGCCTATCGTCACTCGTCTAGAACCTGGTATCGCTATGGGATCACTAACTCTAGACCTAGGAGGTATATGAGATTGAGCTTCCACCACCAGGATGGAAGGTGCAATATGACTAGTAGTCCCAAACCTCTCCGCAAGGTAAGGCATGGGAATTCCCCCAGGCATAGTGTTAGGGTCAAATTCAAATGTCAAATCATGCATAGGAAAAACAGTCGTAGCATAACCACCGTAGCTAGTGCTGGCAGGCTCAAAGTGAGTCTTGGCATCTTCCAGCATTCCATACCAGTAATGCTGTAACGAGGGGTCAGGCCTAGAATGAGTATGTCTATCAAACGAGGCTCCTATCTCAGAAATCACAGGTCCTAACTCGGTTAGGTCAGGTGAAGGATCATAAGTAAGTGTAAAATCCCCATCGTCAACACGAATGGGAGGAGGAAGTGAATCAAATGTGTCCTCTGAATGGTCTCCCATGGTGTGTGAATCAATGTGTGATGTAGTCCGCCTGGACTGTCTAGGTCCCTCTCCCAGAGAAGGAGGATCAGAAGAAGGTGGAAGTCCTGCAAAACAACGAGAACGGCGCGGAGCCGCACCCGAATCCACAATGACTCAAAAAATAGCAAAGACTCTCTATCTATGTCAACCCTAGGCCAACTAGCGTGCACAGAGCAATCACTATAAAATCTAAATCCAAAAGCAAGCAAACAGGGGCTGGATAAGTGAGCTCCCAAATGTGGCCGGTATGTCTCGCCTAGGAGAGGCTTGAGAGGCCCTTGTCACCACAAGCGGAGGTTCGAAACCAATTATTGTGGACCTCAACTTCAACGTGTAAAGCGACTGTGCTGTCTGACCCCAACCTGGACGGGACACATGCAGAATAACCTCTACACATACCCCCTCGATATCCTAGGTAAGGTCACTAAGGTCACCTCAATATAATCAACGCTCAGGCAGACAGTCGCGGGCGGGATTGACCGTATGGGTAGGGTAGCAAAGCCCGAAACTCTCGAAAAAGCCCCCAGATACGAATACAATCCTGGCTATATCGTCGGTGCTACACAGTTCCCGACCAGGGGTTATCCCAATAAAAAACCGCTCACACTGCCTAGTGCTTGACTCCCTTTTGAGAGGAGTTTCCTGAGAACGCTGGTTATACCAAGGATTTCACACACTCCCTGGACAGACACCTAGTTGTTGTTGTTTTGTGACATTGGAGAATTAACTCACAATGAACTATTCCAAGATCTTAAAACCTAAGCTTGTTGGTGCACCCTAGAAAAGAAAAGAGTGTAATTCATTTTATTTAGTGTTGATTTTAGTTGGCTTTATTACTCAAAAATAGGATATGGTCGTGCAACTAATGGTGTTATGACGCAACAAGAAGTAAAATGCACACCTAACAATCAATGCAAATGCATTGTGTCCATGAAAAATAGGGTATGCGTACTATGTGTAATGCAAAATTTCTTCTTCAAATGATAAATGCAAATTTCCCTATATGAAGTCCTGACTATTACTCCAAAGCAAATCTATAGCTAGTGCAAGTACAATGCAAAGTGCAAAATGCAATGCATAATGAGAAGCAAATATTTTTGTATTTTTTGAAAATAAAGAGATACGAAATGCAAAAGAATGACTCTACCCACCCCAGACTCTGCAAGCACACATAAAAAGCATTCCAGCAAAGCACTAAGGTAAAAGGACTCTAATGCACTAATCTCAAACAAAAAATCAAAGATGCCATGACAAGAAATTTCCTAAAAAAAAAATGTTTCTGGTCAAAAACAGAGGTAATAACAAACTCAGGCAGTGCCAAAGGAGACTCAGCAACTAACAGAATTCACCCAGCAATCCACTTCCTTCCACAAAAAGGTAAAAACCAGAGTATACGCGACTGTGCGCAGTAAACCCGCGTGTATACGTGGAAATCCCAGAGGAAACCGCGTGTATACACGACTGTAAACAATAAACCCATGTACAGGAAGAAAAAGATGTACAAATCAAGGTAAACAGACAGGCTGAGACTAAGTTTACTCCAATCAGACTCTACAAAGCATACATGCCCCCATACCTGACACAGAAACAAGAGAGAGAGAGAAATTCAAATACATTGAATGCCAAGAAACCAATCCCCAAAGGTCAACTACTAGGAACTCCCCACTGGAGTCGCCAATTCTGTTACGGAGAGAAATTCTTATGGCTTGGGGTACCACAACAGACAGCTAGACTCGAGAAATCAATCTTTCCCAATATGCAATAGAAATAAAAACATCTAACACTAAAGGATCAAACCTCGTACCTTATTCCGGACGGTTGAAGTAGATCCCCGTTGAGCTTTCCAATCTTCAGCTTGAATTGTTATAGCACGTCCTCAACAACAAGTAAACAATACAAGCATACTATATTTCATGGTGTTAGATCTATTCTAGCATATATAATCAATAATGTAAAATAATTTGACATATTCCAATGGAAACAATATTCATTCAAATACACACTACTGGACAGGAAAAGATATTTCTATTAATCATAATCAGAGATTACAAGTGACAACCTCTGACGGCACGTCTGCAAACTGGAGAAACTGAATCCCCCACTTGGGCCTCCACCACCTCAATCCTCCATCACTTCGATAGCAAGCTTACTAATGAAAGGAAAGCTTGGGAAGAACACAACAGTGCTCCAAGGGACAAAGGGATGCAGACTCAAGCATAAATCCTGTCAACAATGGACTATAGTTTCGTTACTCTCAAATCTCTCTTATGCTTTCAATGTACCAAGGGGTTCCTTATATAGCTTTCCAAAGGGGTATTGAAAGGTCGAATCCGTGCGATCTCAAGGCATATGGAAGGCCAAGAGTCATATGAGTCGGATCCAAGTCAAGGAAAACTCCAAAATGCTTTGGACTATGTACACATCCCGATGTACGTGACTATAGAGGGAATATCCGCGTATGTACGCGGTTATCGGGGAAAAGGCCGCGTATATCACTTTTATAATGTTTTTAGGGATGGTCAAGGTTACATCAAAAGCTAAAAACTGGTCCATAGGGGTTAATGAGTCTGCAGTGGGATAGGGGAAGGCCATACAATGTGTGATTCACCTAGTGTGGTGAAATCTGCTATAACATATCCCCTGCAACAACAGTTGACTGAGCCGGAGTACTAGCAACAAGGAGAATTCCACGGAGGATTCCAAGGTCATGGAGGAGGTTTTGGTCGAGGAGGAGGATGAGGTCATGGACCAGTCCAACGTTATAATTGTGGGGTATTCGAACACTACTAGACATATTGTCCATCGTTTCATGCACAATGTACATGTACATATTGTACCATGATTGATCACACGGTTGAGAACTGTCCACAATTGATCGTGAGATGGTAGGAAGGAAACGTTCCGCAGTTGCAAATTTAGAATCAGTTACAATCCCATACCTAGAACCAATTGCAGAACCAAAATCAGTTGCAAAATCAGGTCCAGAATTAAATTCCACTTCAAAATAAGAATGTGAATCAACCTATGAATCCACCATTGAATCAGAATCCACCGTTGAACCAGAATACACTGGTGAACCAGAATCAGGGGTCTATAGTTGCGATGATCTCAACAGAGACCAAAATGGAGGATATCAATGTTTCTATCATCACCTGCAAAGGTGTGATGACTAGAGAGGATGGCCCCCATCTACAGGTTCGATTGGCTTGGTCGAAGAAGAAGGCACCATTTGATATCACCATTGAAATAAATACATTCTTTGGAGCTTGAGATGCGATCGGGAGAAAAACTGGTAAGTCACCTGTTTATGAAATTCCCTCTGATTTTGGTTCTTTGTTGGAGGCAGGACCATCATGACAATATGTTACCTTACAAAAATTCTTTGGGAGATGATTTTCACTGGCAAGAGATCCCAATGCTCTTGTCGAGATTGAGAATTTGTTGCATCGATCGGGTAAGGAGCGGAAGGACTCGACATTGAACTCCTTGCATAAGAAAAAGACAGGAAAATAAATGTGTATAAACATTCATATTGGGGACTATGAAGTATATTTAGTCATTCTAGATCTTGGCTCAGATGTGAATATTCTGACAAAACAAACATGGCAGAAAATGGGGAGGCCGATGTTTGGTTGGTCCCTTTTGCAACTGTGCTTGGCCAATTAGGCTAAAGTACAAACAATTGGACGTGTGTCGAACCTGGTTATGGATGTTGGAGGTATGAAGACCTATGTCGAATTCAATGTGATTGAAATTGTTGATGTTGGAGGCTCCTATCCTGCATTGCTGGGGATTGGATGTGCTAATGATAGTATGGCAGTGATTAACTTTAAGAAGCAGATGGTGACATTTGAGAATCAAGACATCATAGTAATCGCTCCTATGGATCCAAACGAATGGAAGAGATACATTGAACTAGTAAAAGATGAAGCTGTGAGGGGATGGAATCATGCTTACAACATTTCAGAAGATTATATCCACCCAACTGGTGATGGAGAACTTGGTTGGCATAGCGCTAGCTCTATGTCTTCCAATTCTTATGATGCGCTAGAAAACTGGCAAAATCACATGGATGAGGTGTCAATCAGGAAGTGTGGTTTAATCATGTAGTTTCTGCGATGTGTCATGACTTATATTGTTGAATAACCAATATATGAGGGACTTACCAAGCTGTCTACTTTCCTCATAGATTTTGAAGAGAAGGTATCCGAACCTGAGCAATTTTTGGCACTTGAGGAAGCACTGAAGGCTACCCCAGTAAAATGGTGGGTGACTCATAAGAAGACAATTAATGGATGGGTGCAATGTCAAACTCTAATGCTTGTTTTCCTTAGCGACGCAGAAATATATCATGTTGGAAAGTATGATGGGGGAATGACCCCAGCGATTATCTGACAGAATGTCAGACTCTCTGGGAATCATGACCAAAAGATGAATGGGTCCATGCCTTCGTTCACACTTCGGACAAAATGCCAAGGTCATGGTACACACCAGTGGAGTTGCACAGAGGAATAAATATGTGGGAGGATGTGACAATTTTCTTTGGTAATACCTTTAGCTTCAACATGTCCATAATGCACTTTCGACTAGTGAATCCACAATTTTCTTTGGTATTACCAATCGCATATCCGGTGGATCCACATGTAGTCGATGATGAAATGTTATAATGTGTCTAGAGGACCTGGGGATGATGATGAATTATAGAATATCAATATTCTGGAAACATAAGGGAGTAGGCATGTTGTAGCACCAGATATATCGACTGATACCTTGAATCAGCCACTAAAGATTAGAAAAGTCAAAATTAGGACTAAAGAGAACCCAAAATTTGCAAGTGTTGGGGATTACTGGGATGAACAAAACATGGAAAAAATCATATATCTCTTGCATGAATTTTAAGATCTATTTTCAACAAAGTTCTCAGAAATTAAGGGGATACTAGAGGATTTAGGGGAGATGAATATTCCACTAAATCCATATGCAAAACTAGTGAGGTGGAGACCGTATCGCTTGAATCTTCAATACAAAGAGAGAGTCAAGGATGAGCTCGATAGGATGTTGGATGTTGGAATCATTGAGACAGTTGAAGAATCAGAATGGATTAGTCCTATGGTGGTCCAAGATAAGAAAACATGAGAAGTTAAAACTTATGTCGATCTGAGAAAATTGAATGTTTCCTGTATGCATGATCCATTTCCAACACTATTCACAGATGAAGTACTCGAAGGAGTAGAAAGACAGGAGATGTACTCTTTTATAGATGGATTTTCTGGTTATCACTAGATAAGGATCGCAAAATAAGATCTACATAAAATGACATTTGTTATTGAATGGGTCTGCTTCTAGTACACACTGATGCCTTTTGGGTTGAAAAATGCACCTGTGATCTTTTCCCGGGCTCTCGTCACTGCATTCAATTATTTTATTCAAAAGTTTCTTTAAGTTTACATGGATTATTGGACAGTGTATGGTATGATTAGGGATCACTTGGTAAACCTGCGATTGATGCTAGAAAGATGTCAACAACATCAGATTGAGCTGAACTCTAAAAAATGTATATTTTGTGCACCTTTCATGATTTTGTTGGGTCACATTGTTTGCAAACAAGGACTATTGTTCGACCCTGCAAATATTGTGTTGATATTGAGCCTTCCACCACCTACGAATGTGAATATGCTTAGAGAGACATTGGGGCACACAAGATATTATCGCAAGTTCATCAGAGGTTATGTCATGATTACAACCCCTATGGAGAAATTATTAAAGAAATATGCCACATTGTATGGATTCAAGAGTGTCAAGGAAGCTTTGACACATTGAAGGCCAAGACGGATTTGGCACCAATACTTGTGTTTTCATATTGGAACAAGGAGTTTCACGTCCATGTGGAGGAATCATATATTGCACAGGGAGTGGTGCTCGTGCAACCAGGAGAAGGGGACATAGATCACCCGATCGCTTTCACTAGTCGAAAGTTGTCATTTGCTGAGAAAAAACTATACAACCACAGAAAGAGAAGGTTTTCCAGATGGTATATGTGCTATAGAAATTCATGCATTACCTATTATGCTGTCATTTCAATATGTCTAAACACCATTCTGCTTTGAAGTACCTAGTCAATAATCTTGTGTTGGGGGGGAACATATGCCGCTGGCTACTTCTCTTTCAGAAGTTTGATTTGAGATAGTAGTGAAGCAGGGTCGTTTGAATGATGGCTCTGATCATTTGTCCTAAGTTGAGATGGGTGAGGAACTCACAAATATTGAAGAAGGATTTCCTGATGTGTAGTTGTTCATATTCGACATGGTAGATGATTACTATGATCAAATAATCCAGTGTTTGGTGACAAGAGTCATGCTAGAAGATTTCAAGACTAGCCAGAAGAAGCAGTTGGTGGTCAAGGATTTGGATGTCCAGTTGATTGTTGGACATCTATACAAACTTGGACAAGACGAGACTTTAGCAGCGCTGTTTCCTACCACATGAACAATGGAAAATTTTGGCAGAAGCACATTCAGGGGTCACTCGTGGACACTATGAAGGTTGTGCTACTGCAAGGAAGGTGCTTCATGTAGGGCTCTGGTGGCCCACTTTTCATAATGATACGAAAGATTATGCGTGGACTTATGATGTCTATCAACACACTTGAAAACCCTCACATCGGGATGAGATGTCACTGGTGCTGCAAGTAACTTTGCAACCTTTTGATAAATGGGCCATGTATTTTGTGGTTCCAATCAACCCACGTGAGAAGATAACTAGTGCTCGATACATTATCACAATGAAAAACTATTTGACGATGTGGGCATAGCTTGCACCAGTCATTGATTGCACTGTTGCGACAGCAACAAGACTCCTATTTGACAATATTGTGATGCGGATTGGATGTCCAACGATATTAATGAGTGACCAGGGAATTCACTTCATCAACCACACAGTAAGAGCACTGACAGAGGAGTTTCAAATACAACACAAGAAAATTACCCCATATCATCCATAGGAGAATGGAACAGTAGAATCTTTCAACAAGATATTGGAGCATGTGCATACGAATGTATGCAATGCTAATTGCGATGAATGGGACTTGAAGATCCCAATAGTGTTGTGGGAATATCACACCACTTACAAGAGGTTGATGGGCCAGACATTGTTCAAATTGGTATATAAAGAAGAGGCAATCATGCCAATGAAATACATTGTTCCCATTTTGTGCATTTCAGCTGCGACGGGCCTGGATAATGAAGCAGCACTAGAAGAACACATGTAATAGTTGATATAGCTTGAATACGACCCCTTTATAGAAGGTTTCCATCAGTGCATCGAGAAGGATTGACAGAAGGCTTGGCATGATCACCACATAAAGAACAAACAATTTCAACAAGGAGATTTGGTACTGTTGTATGATAGTAAATTCATAAAGCATCTAGGTAAGTTATAGATGCATTGGTTAGGTCCACATATGATTAATTCCATTGCCTCAGGAGTTGTAGCTCAGCTGCAATAGTTAGATGATGCGACACTACCAAAGCTAGTGAATGGTAGCAAGTTGAAGCCTTGTAGTACGAGCCTAGAACCACGTGGTGTGTAAGGCACTATGACAAAAAATAAACAATTAGGAGGTAGGATGATTGATGAATGGAAGGCATACCAAGAAGAGGTGGATATGCAAGAATAAGAGTTAATATCACAATTAGGAGGTCGTTATGTGATAGCCACAGGGATACAAGTAGAAGTCAGATCAGTAATAAATGAAGACACTTAAAATAGTTAACTGAAGGCGCTTGTAGAAGTGGCATGTAATGATGGTAGATCCAACCGTCGAGTTGGAAGAATCGATGGCAGATTCGGGTAAGTAATGAATGATTTGGTGATGATGATTGAATTGATGTCATAATGATGAAGTATGAGTTGATTGGACACTATAATAGGAATCTTGATGCAGTGAAAAGACACCATTGTGTAAAGTTTAATTATGTTGAGGCACAGAGCTACCACATCATCGAGCGATCTCTTGAGATAAACTGAGAATATTAAGAGAGTTTCTAAGTCCAGAGAGGGTGTGAGATTATTAAGTCTTAAGGGGAATTGGTGCGGCATGCAAAGTAAACTAGACACCATTGAGATTTCGAATCAGAGAGATTCACCTATCAGACCATTTGAAATTGAGGAAGAATTCACCAGTATGCAATATCCCTTGTTGATGGTTCCAAAGGGGAAGAGGAAGGCACAAAAGACTAGTTCTCCAGCATCACATAAGAGACGAACCAGAATTACCACAAGGGTGCAAGGAGAAGACACAACATAGATGGGGCCGTTGAGCTCTCGAGTTATGTAATTTTTACTAGAGAAGGTTTGTCTAAAAAGGACATCCCTTGCTACATCCCACCTAGTCGGCCTGGTGCATAGACCAAGATTCCCATGTAGAATCAGAGATACCAGATCAAGATGGTGAATATACCACAAGGGATGGTATGCACTTCTAATATTGTGCATACAATAATTCATATGAAATATGAATACCATGAACTGCTTGTATTCGAGGATGTCCCGAAAGAGTCGTAATGACCAATCATATCAGTAGAAGGTGCCTTGATAGAGTGCATTCTGCATGACTAGGTGAGTGGACTGGAGAAATATGCATTGCTCGGGTTGATAAATATGCCACGCTTTGGGAGGCTGATTGAAGCGAATGTGTGTGTGAAACAACTTTTGGCATGTTTTCATAGTGGGTATTTATGGTTAGATGATCCAATTGAAGTCGCGGTGAGGTTGATTTTAGTGATAACAGGGCTACCCAAGGATCAGCCAGATCCCTCACAATATATCCATGGGGAAGATAATGACATGAAGTTGGCAATGACTCTGAAAACGTGCTATGATCTAGAGCACGACGAGAGGGCATACCACATTTATAGCATCAATGATCATATGGTCCATATTGGTGCCAGTATTTTGTCTAGTAAAGTCATAAGAAAGAACCATCCAGTTCAATGTAAGTTGTTGGTGCTTAGGGAAGACCGAGTTTCTTATACTTTTATCTCATACCAAAAAATAGACCCACAGTGTTGGCCCTTTCGGTAGCAACCTGCGAACAGGTTGCAGTCTCACCCGAAATAGCTATGGGGTGCCACAGAATCAGGTTTCTGTAGGTGCAAGAGGGATATTACTGTACCTTTAGTATTAACAAATAATAATTATGCAATAAATAGCTTCGACATTCACTTAAATAGCTTCATGGGTTAGATAAAATACAGTTCTTACTTAACCCTTAACTGGGAGTTCACAGCGAAATTAGTACTTAACAATATATCTTACTTATCATTCACCTAATTATCAAATGCATAAAATCATAACAGAAACAACATAAAAGAACCACCATAGCACAAGATATACGTGGTTCACCCCCAGTGTAGGGGCTACGTCCACAGAACTGTGTTTATATTCAACTCTTTACAAACACACAGTTCTGATCTGCGCACTCAGTTGCAGATCTCTTCAATCACCCAAAGCTACGCACTTAGCTGCAGAACCTTTCTTCGAAAACCCTCTGCGCACACAACTGTAGAGGTCATCCATGCACTCAGTTGGGACTTAACCTTCCTACAAAATCCCTAAAATAGGCCTTAGCCTCTTCGCATCAAATGATCATCTTACATAAATCATCAAAAACCTAACCTGACTCCTTTACATAAGTGCCTATTTATACAAGTGCACTATTACAAAACCATGGGCTTAAACCATGGGCTCCCAAAAACCAAAACCCTGGGTTTAAAACATGGGTCATTTACAAAAAGAGGGCCTTCGACCCAACCCCGAAACCCCTAAGACTATTTTGGACTGCAACTTCGCTTACAAGCTTCACACCAAAACCGCGGAGTTGCCAAAACTAAGGACCTTTAAGGTCAGAGCCCCAATAGGCTCCTAAGACTCACCAGTGTTCCATCCCGGGACACTCTGCTACTTTTCCAGAGGGAGAATCTTGTTGGCGAAGATAGTAAATTTCTTTTTAAGGCTGCGCATGATATCTTCGGCTGCTTGCTCCTTCTCTACTATCTCCTTTTGCACTCTGTTGAGCTGTGTATCCATCGAAATCCTTGTAAGCATCATCTTTAATCCTTTTGTCGTCTTTCTCCTTTATATTCTTGTCATCATCATCATCCCTTCTGCTACTTCTACCACTTCCATGGCTTGCTCTATCCTTCATCCTTTCATCCTTAGAAGAATGCCTGTGTTCCCTATGACCGTCGCTCATTTTTCTATCTTCCTTCTCGAAATATCTTTCGGCTTCATATTTCTCTTCGTAATATTTATGATGGTCATGGGAATCATTGGGCCTTCTATATCTATCAGCGACAGGAGGAAGATATGGTGGATGCTGCGATGAAGTCTTCAAAACCTTCAGGTGGGAGATCTGCCAAACTAGGAGGATTCATCTCGGGATCCTCCGGTGTCTTTCCTAATGGTTTGTGTCTGTCTTCATTTCGCTTAGAGCTAACTTCTGGCTTAAACTTCTTCCTGTTAGATCGTGTCTGCATTGGTTGATTCGGCACTAGCAGAGTTTCTTCACAAGGTGTAGATGTAGGTGGGGTGCTCATAAGGTTCTACAAACCCCTCTATTCGAATTCTCTCAACAATTCCTGAACTTCGCGATCATCTGACATGGACTGAACTGTAAAATTCAAGAAAATGCGTAATGCAAAATTTGCAGGCTTGGGTGTCTTCTTATAGAATCCAACGACCCAATATTCCATAACTGTGCATTGAAGACACCAAATCTGACAGAGATCTTGTCCAAACGGTGCTAGATTTCCCAAAATCTCATCATTA
>LPNX010663598.1:0-185800 GCA_001517045.1 Pseudotsuga menziesii | reverse complement strand
ATCGGAACATCGGGGCATGACCACATGACTCAAATACATAATAGAAACATCCCAGAATAAAAATCGGGTTACAATACATAAGATACATAGAAGAATACATTCTGAGGTTACATATACATCAACACTCCCTCTTAACTAGGAAGGTATTCTTTCGACGCAACTTTTCAGCACTGGTCTTCTTCTCTGCATCAACTGGAACATCTTCATCTTTGATTCATCTTCATCTTCAAGTCATCTTCATCTTCAAGTCATCTGGGTCTGGATCATCTCTCGATCTGGATCATCATAAAATGGCATCACTGGATCTAGATCATCACTCGATCTGGATCAACATCACTGGACTAGATCTGGATCATCACTCGATCTGGATCACCACTACTGGATCTAGATCATCACTCAATCTGGATCACCACTGCTAGATCTGGATCATCACTCGATCTGGATCTCTCGGAGTCATCATAACTGGATCTGGATCATAGCTCGATCTAGATCTCCACTGGTCATCATCATGTGTATACTATCTCGTCATCGGGAGTTCTACAGAGCCAACCCTTTTTCATGCTGGATGTACCATCTACTCAGAGCTAGTCCTTTTTCATACTAGATGAGTCTTCACAGAGCCAGCCCCTTTTCATGCTAGATGTGGCATCCACACAGAGCTAGTCCTTTTTCATACTAGATGAGCCTTCACAGAGCCAGCCCTTTTTCATGCTGGATGTACCATCTACTCAGAGCTAGTCCTTTTTCATACTAGATGAGGCATCACAGAGCTGGTCCTTTTTCATACTAGATGTGGCATCCACACAGAGCTAGTCCTTTTTCATACTAGATGTGTCTTCTCAGAGCTAGTCCTTTTTCATACTAGATGAGGCATCACAGGGCTGGTCCTTTTTCATACCAGTTGTGGCATCACAGGGCTGGTCCTTTTTCATACCAGATGTGGCATCCACAGGGCTGGTCCTTTTTCATACCAGATGTGACATCCAGACCATGGAAGGAACCTAGTCCTCTCACCATGTCACTGTCCTTACATCCGACCATGGAAGTAACCTAATCCTCTCACCATGTCGGAATGGCACAATCCCATCCAATGATGGAAGACTCTCACCCACAATGAGGAGAGATTTCTGCACTTATATATGACATGGAAGGAACTAAATCCTTTAGCCATGAACAGAATGGCTCTGCCCTTACATCTGACCTGCTCGTCAGAATGGCACAATCCCACCCAATGATGGAAGATTCTCAACTCCAATGAGGAGATATTTGTGCACTTACATCTGCCATGGAAGGAACTAAATCCTTTAGCCATGAACAGAATGGATTTGCCCTTACATCTGACCTGCTCGTCAGAATGGCACAATCCCACCCAATGATGGAAGACTCTCAACTCCAATGAGGAGAGATTTCTGCACTTACATCTGCCATGGAAGGAACTAAATCCTTTAGCCATGAACAGAATGGCTCTGCCCTTACATATGACCTGCTCGTCAGAATGGCACAATCCCACCCAATGATGGAAGACTCTCAACTCCAATGAGGAGAGATTTCTGCACTTACATCTGCCATGGAAGGGAATGAATCCTCTCACCATGACGGAATGGCTTAGCCCTTACATCTGACCATGGAAGGAACCAATACTCTCACCATGTCAGAATGGCTCTGGGTCTCATCACTGTCTCTGGGAGGAAGCCTCGATCTAGAGAACACCAAGTCTCTCTCTGAAGTACTCAAACTTCAGCCTAGCAAATGGCTTCGTCAATACATCAGCTATCTGTTCCTTTGTCGCAACATACAGGAGCTTCACTGCTCCTCTCTGCACCATATCCCTAATATAGTGATACTTGATCTTGATATGCTTCTACTTGTCATGAAACACTGGATTCTTTGACAACTTCACGCAACTCTGGTTGTCACAATGTATACAAGTAGCATCTAACTAGAGATCAAATATATCAGACAGTAGCTTCCATAGCCATACTGCCTCACAACTAGCTGAACAAGCTGCGACATACTCTGCTTCAGCTGTACTCAGTACCACATAGGATTGCTTCCTGCTAAACCAAGAGATCACACCTGATCCCGTACTGAAGCAACATCCCAAAGTACTCTTCCTGTCGATGGCACTGCCTGCCCAATCTGAATCAACATAACCCTCCAGGTTAATCTTCTGATTCGCATCATACTTGAGTCCATAATCAACTATACCCCTGCATGCTTTGCAACCATCAGGTGAACATGTCTCAATGTGTTCACAGCAAAGCAAATATCTAGTCTCAGGTACATCAAGGACCCAATCATCTGACAATACATCGTAGCATCAACTGACTCTGATGAAGCATCACTCAATAGCTTCATGTTCGATGCCATAGGTGTGGTCATGCAGTCCATCATCCTGAACCTCTTCAGGATCTCTACTGCATACTTCCCTCGTCCAAGGAAGATTCCATCTGTACTCTGCCACACCTCCATACCTAGAAAAATAGTGCATCGACACATAACAGGAGTATCACTGGTCTTTCATGTTCAACCTTGAAGCAAAGGTTGGAATCCACTTTACTCTCAGTACCATGTCAATCCTTAGGATATTTTGTAGTCACTCCCTCTGAAGCAGAGCATCATACTCCCTCTGTATTCTATACTGGAGTGACAAGTAGTATCCATCTAGGATCACTGGATACTAAGATCCTCTATCTTGAACTTCTTCAAAAGTTCATCTTTCACCCATCTATGAGCTTGTCATTCTCTATCAACCTTGTAGCAAAGGTTAAGATATTCATCAAGCTCATCATGTATGTGATATCCCATGGGTGTCTTCTGAACTTGTACAAGGCCTTCTTTCATTTGCACACATGATTATGCATGTCATGTGACTTCACTTCTATTATCTGTAAATGTTTCTTCGTAGACTATGCCTTCTCTTCGTGAGAAGCCTCATGCTACGAATCTTGTATTGTATCCCACGATGTTTCCATCTACTGCATGATGGAACTATGAACTTCTCTTCAGGTCTCGATAATACGCCCTGACATCATTCTTCTTGAACTGGAAGGTTCTGCATCAATGATGTCACTATATTCATCATATTATTCTTTGTCTTGAAACTGTCGTCACTTGTTCTTCGGAACAAGTCTTCATTCTTCTTTACTTGTAAGCGATTATGTATGCGATCTTTCCTACAAGTCAAATGCATTTGCATGGTTAGAAACTTTTCATAAGGAAAATTCATACTAGCAAATTCTTATGCATAAATATATGATCATGCAACTACTTTAGCCAATACAACATTCATCCATATCTCACTGAAACTTTCTAGATGCCTTCCATCTCTACCAGGACAACATTGAGATTGTGCACTAATCCAATATGTCAGCAAATAGGTTTCATTCTAGATAAGTAGCAATGGAGAATTTGTATAGCCCCATGAGCTACTTACCCATCACATACATATTAGTAGTATACTGTCATTAATGCAAACATCCTATCATGCATAATACATCAACTAAATATAAACAAATGCATAACAAAACAATAATATGAAATGACAATTGAATACTTATCTTTATTTGTTTCGTGGGCATACTCCTTCTTGAGTCTTCAGCTTCATCGTCTTCTTCATTCATGATAGCATCGTTTCTTATCCAAATGCTAAGGTGGATAAGAGGTTCTTCAAGAGTTGAATTCTTCATATTCCTCATTGCTTGAGGGATCTTCTTTGGATGGTGAGAGCCGGATCTTCAAATGCTCCCGTCTTATCTTCTCTTCTTATGGGTAGAGCTTCTTCTTTTTCCCAAAGTTTGATGAAAGTAATCACTTCCTTCTGGAACACATTCCTTGAATGAATTCCACGATCCTGGGAAGTCATTCAAGGTGGCCATCACCACTTCTACATTCTTCACCGCTTCTTTTACCGCTTCAAGTTGTTCTTCTCTTCAAATAGCTTGAAATTCTGGAAGACCTTCAACAACTTTGCTTTGTAGTGCACATGTGCAAGTTTTCTATTCCAAAGCTCATTTGGCTCTACCGTATCATGGATCAAGGCTTGTTCTGGATGGCCCTTCAATTTGTACAAGCCTCCTTCTTGTTCTCCAATCACTACCGCATCATCAATAGTCTTTCCTTTTGGCCACATGATGATTTGACCATCTATGAATGCAACCTGTATTCCAGAGTCTAGCTTGTATGAAGATTCCTCACTACCTTTTATTGGATATTGGTAGTCATCTACAAGTTTCACCTTGTGAGGTGATTCATGTTCTGATAGTCTTACAAAGGATTCCTTGAATCCCATCATATTTTTGGAAGCCCGACTGTCTATAAGCCAATCATCACTTCCATGAGTAATGTTACCTATGAGAGCTGATATTAGAACATATTCATCCTTGCTTGAAGAATCTTCTCTTTCATATCTAGATCTCTTTCGATTTGAGGTGTCCGTCCTTGTCCTGGAGTTCGTTGATCTAGGGTTTGTCAAAGAAACCCTAATTTTAAAAACTTGGAATCTTTTAGATCTGACAGATAGATCTCTTCAAATGGAGCTGTCCAATGTACTCCTTTTCTGAAAACAGTGGAGGGAAGCTCCCGGAACAGGAAACCCTAATTTTCTGATTTCTTCTAAATAAATGCCTGTTACTGTTTCTGCGATATATCCGAAATTAATGATCCTTTGTGTCTGAAATTTTTCACTGAGGTAACCTCGCAAGTCCCTGATCCAACACCACATATTTCATCAGAATTGGTTTCACCATTTGGGATTTATGATCCTTTTCCCAAGGTGACTTGTTACTAGACTGTTCAGAACAGCGAAGTTGTACGGCATACCACGTGTCACTGGTTCATCTTCTGAGTCTGAAATTTGGACCACAGAAATTAAATTCCGTTCCCTTTCTAGAAAATCTTCAGAAATTCCATTTGGACCTCTGTATCCCAAGATATTGCAGATCTCCCTAGGTGTCCTGTTTATGGATGATTTCTGGAAGAGGATGGAACCCTAACTTGGAGAGATCATATCTCCCAGAATATAGCGAATCAGAGGCTGAAATTTGGACACAATGTTTGTCAAGATTTTATCTTTGGTCCTTGAAATGTTCAACTTCTGAAACTTCACCAATCTCAGAATATAGCGACTGTACCAAAACTTAGCAGTTTTAGTATTTAGGGTTTCTCCTAGCTCAGGGTCAAACTAGGGTTTGACTTTCCCGGAGTTTCACCCAACCAAATTTATTGATATAGGTCTCTAAATTTCGGTTTTGATGAGGAGAAAAATCCTATGTTGGTCTCACCCAAAAATTCCTCATCTGTAGAAAGCCCTAATTTCCACATCGAAACTGAAAATGCTTGAAATTGAATTCCGCATCGACAGAACGATGCACCATTTAATGGAGAGTCATCTTAGCATACTTTTGCTAAAAATATGTGGAGGAAGATCCAAAAAATAGGAAGCCCTAGTTCCTATAGCTGCACAATGTCTTCTTCTCAGGTTAGCTCTGATACGCTATTAGTTTTTCAACATTTAAGCTAGCATTATGTTAAGATATTTTCACTGAGAGAATAACAAGAACAACAATCACATAAGCACATCACAAGAGACAAGAGACACAAAGATTTTAGGAGGGGAAACCATAAATGGAGAAAACCCCTCGACTTCCTCTAAGATAGTATCACCACAAGATGTGATCCCAAAATAGTAAGATGACCTCCCAACACAATAGCAGCCTTCTGTCTTCTGTCAAGCCAAAGTATTTCCTTCTCCAAAGGTGCGCCACACTTGAGAGAGCAAGTGATGTAATTCACAAGTGATAAATAGAGAGACTCACATTCTCTATTTATATTAGTCCGTTCACTTGAATTACCATTTCACACATAGGCTCGACCTAATAATTACTACTCGATCCTACACCTTAATTAGTGTATAATAACTCAAGTGCCCCTAAACTGTGGGGACTTACCTAATGACTTGATATGACTTGTTTACATTATTAATCCTCCCAATCGGAACATCGGGGCATGACCACATGACTCAAATACATAATAGAAAAATCCTGGAATAAACATCGGGTTACAATACATAATATACATAGAAGAATACATTCTGAGGTTACATATACATCAACAATAGACAGTTAAAGCAGTTAACTTATCGGCGCCGCCAAATCTGATTTTTTTCAACGGTTGAATTTTAAACTCTGACACACCTTTATTCTTTGGCACAACCAGTAACTTTGGCTACACCACAATAAGGGTCTTCGGCACAATACATGCCTTCGACACATCCTGACACCACGACAAAATTTCTTCGACAGCCTCAATGATTCCTACAGCGAGCATCTTTTCTAGCTCCATCCTGACTTTTTCTTTATACTTAGGGTTCAGCCTATAAGGGCACTGCTTCACAGGATTCGCATCAACTTTCAAAGGGATTTTTATCACTCCTAGATCACCAAGGATACCTTTCATTTCTGAGAAATTCGTCAAAAATAAGTCTTGATACTCATGGAGAAGTTCAGTCACCTTGCTTACCATTTCTTCATCCCAATAATCTCCAATGGTAGCGTACTTAGGCATTTCTTCTGATCCAATGTTTACTTTCCTTGTCTTCAAGGGCTGAGTTACTTCAGGTGCTTCGACTACTGGTCCATGTACTTTGCAGTGACCTTCTGACTCAGGGATATTAATGTTGCGAGGGTCGTCTTCTTCATCAATGGTGAGGTTATAACATTCTACTACATTAGCTTCTTGTTCCTTCCAATCAGGATGGTACTCGACTATTTCTTTATCATCAAACACCATAGTAGGGATAAACCTAATAGCTACGTCCAAAGCAGGACAAACCTCATTAATAGAAAATGTAAGTACAAAAATATTAACAAGACTATCCCAACTTACAATACCATGGTGAAGCTCCACCTCCACATACTAGTTCTTTGCTATAGGTTCCAGAGTGTGTACATACCTGTGTACCCATTCTTCACAAGGTACATGCTTCCATGCTTCATAACACTGCTCCAAATGTTCCTGAGGGCTAGTCTTACCATTAAATTTGCTACTCACCTCCTGAGACTGGTCCATGAAGCTCAGGTGAAGAAACTTTTGACAGGCTCCCCAAGTGTGAATATACTTTTTATGACCATTCCACCATCTGGCAGCTGTGACTTTGAATACTGAATCTAGAGTCTCCATTTTCTGTGAATTTGGTACTTGCTCTGAGAATTGTACAATAAAATATTCTGGGTCTGTCAAGCCATCAAAAGTAGGCAAGATTCTTGTCTGTGAGCCAAGCCATCTAAGAGACTTGGCAATTCTTGCACATCGATGTCCATGTAGTTCATAAAGTCTATTCTGCTAGTTCTCTATGCCTTCGTCTGAATCAGTCATGCAAGAACTGTCACACTGCCAATCCATTATACCTTCAGTAGTATGGTTAACATAGTCTTCTTGTTTAGCTGTAATGTTGTAGATATGATCCAAAACATCCTGATCTCCATCTCTGATTGGCTCTGTGTACCTTTCTCCTTGAGAAGGGTCCAACGGTACTATGACTCTCAAGCCTATTCCTTCAAAATTCATCTGTCTATTCTTAAGGTTGATTACTGCATCATTGTCTATTTCCCATTCAATTCCTAGCAAGGCTGGATAGGGGTTGCTATCATCAATTATTTCAATGATTTCAAAATATGCTAAGGTACGGACTCCATCTATATCTATGGGTACACTAGGGAATCTTCCCAAGGGCACAATCTTCTGCTGATTGGCTAATCTCAATTGTATAGGGGACCATTCTAGCGTAGGTTTTCCCATTTGTTCCCAAGTATGCCTAGTTAGGACATTCACTTTTGATCCCAGGTCTAAAATGATATCAGTAGTGTCATAATCGCCTATCTGAGCATGCAATCTCATTTCTCTTCCAGTCCTTCTAACTCTATTAACAATTTTTTCTTTACCAGAACCTCACTAAGGTTCGCAAGATGCAATAACTTTCTGTAACTCATTCAAAGCATTCTGGTTTCTTAAGAGCTTCATACAACTCTGTAAAAATGATGTTAGTGTACTTACTTGATCCGGTGAAGCTTCTTGAAACGGTAACTGCTGTTGATGCTTTTGCGTAGTTGCTACTGATGGCCTTGGATCAGAAAAAGTCTTTTTTAGCTTCAATAAATGTTCCTTTTTATCTTTCAACATCAAAGGCTAGAATTTTCTCTGGGGTCTTGCAGACCCAAGCCTCGTCAGGCTGTTTCCCCTTATTCTGCATCTGTGTCGTAGCTCCACTCCTGGTAACAATGTTAATGGCTGGGACAGGTCTTTTCTCTACAGCAATCATCTGAACATTCTGAGTAGGAGGGACATTTCTTTCTTGTATATTGGCTGTCAACTGTGAGAATTTCTCAATCACATGATCAACTGCTCTGCAATATCGGCATGTTGTAGTTGGGTTCTGACAGTCTCTAGCTAGATGTCTACCTAATTACAGTTATAGCAAATAACCTGGCTTTGAACTCTTCCAAGCATACCACCATGACCACGACCTCTAAAATTACCTCGATCTGATGTGTTACCATGGTAACCATATCCATCATTGCCTTGTGCATCGGGTTGTACCCTATAAGCATCATAGGTTCACTCTCTCATGAGGTCAAAGCTGCGACATTCATATTCGTTTTGTCCAACTAACTTACAGAACTTGCAGTAGGGATTCTTAGGTACTTGAACATATCTCTGCAGCAGGTAGCAATCTTCAGGTCGATGCTGGCCAGTTGTTCTATAGATCTCACAATATAGGACAGTAGGGTTAAACGGGTTTGGTGCACCAGTATTCAGATAGTTCCTTAATGCAAGACACTATTATTTGTCATGACCTTTTGTCCTACATCGTGTACACTAAACCTCTTCGGGAATATATTTCCCCTTCTTCATGTCATGAAGCTCCAAATCCATTTCTTCCAACTACGCTTGTATTTGGGCTATGCCAGAATTATCTCTAACAGGAGTTGTTTCAAGTTTCATGGCAATTTCCAAAGCCTCTTGCTGATCAGCAACTTTCTGTTGCATAAGCGGAGTCCTGATATGAGGCAATAGTGCTGCGATGAACCATTCTTTATGTTGTTCTAGTCCAATAGTGAAGCTAAATTGATCCAACAGAACTTTGAACCTCTGATCAAAGTCCCAAACTGATTCACCTCGCTTCTACTGAATTTCTTTCAGTTTCGTTATACACTGGGACTCTGATTTAGGCTTCTTGAATTCTTTGATCATTGATTTTTTAATATCAGCCAAGATATAGTTCTGAGTACTGGAAAACTTCATAAACCAAGTAAAATCTCGGTCTTTGAAAGAAGTGACCAGCTGCGCTCTTCTTGTATTTTGATCCATAATATTCTTAGCAGTCCAGACAGCTTCGCATAAGAACCAAAACTGCTCTGGATCCTTTGATCTAGTTCCATTAAAGACTGGGAGTTTGATATCATCATTCACATGGGCCATAGTGGATCTAGGGGGGGAAGGAGGGGGAGGAAGAGGGGGATGACTGGTAACAGGAAGAAGGGAACTTTCTGAGTTAGACTGACCTACGACAAGACTACTCAGGCTAGGGTTACTTTCAGACTGCGAAGGGTTCTCAGGGATAACAGATATTGGCTGCAGAGTTATAGGAGGGTTTCTAACAAAAGGGGTTTCTTCATATTCAGTTTCCTCTGGGATTAATGAGGTATAGTCAATATTATGGCCTAGGGTATAGGATCCAAGAGTTCTCATGTATCTTTTACCGTTGCGAAGCAAACCACTTTGCTCGTCATAGTCACTTTCACTTCCAAACATAGGTTAGTAGCAACAAATCTAGCAATCCGATACAATAAGCAATATGCGTTTCTCGGCTAAGAGCATTTTAATTTTTAGACTTAATGAATTCAAGTACTTACCCCTTGGTCCTTTGAAAAATTATCTTTCTGCTTCATTGAAATAAGTATGTGTGTCGATGGCGAACTCCGTCACAAATGCTTCAAGGGTTCGCGTTGTCTAGAAGTCAAAAGCTCTTGATACCGCGTTGTTCACCCTTTTCAACAGCGTAACTCTTTCCGGGGTCCAGGAAGGAAACTGATCTTCTTTGAAGTTTGTATTTCTTTCTGTTAACCTGGATAACCACTGGTGCAATTCTATGTGGATACTACCAAAGAAAATCTCATAAATATTAGTAAAAACGTACCTTTGCAAGAATTCGCCTGAGCTACAACGAGGATCCTTATTTTCTTGTTCAACAAATTTCAGATAGGTATCTTCAATCTAGTCACCGATTTCTTTTACTGAAGGTCTTCAAAACATATCCCTCTAGGTACGACGTAGATCCCTCTTGAAGCAGATACTAGTTCAGCCAGCAACGGAACCAATTTGTTGGTGCTTAGGGCATACTTGGGTTCTTATACTTTTATCTCATACCAACAAACAGACCCACAGTGTTGGCCCTTTCTGTAGCAACCTGCGAACAGGTTGCAGTCTCACCCAAAACAGTTATGCGGTGCCATAGAATCAGGTTTCTGCAGGCGCAAGAGGGATATTACTGTACCTTTAGTCTTAACAAATAATAATTATGCAATAAATAGCTTCAACATTCACTTAAATGGCTTCGCAGGTTTGATAAAAGACATTTCTTGCTTAACCCTTAACTGGGAGTTCACAACGAAGTTAGTACTTAGCAATATATCTTACTTATCATTCACCTAATTATCAAATGCATAAAAACATAACAGAAACAACATAAAATAACCACCACAACACAAGATATACGTGGTTCACCCCCAGTGTAGGGGCTACGTCCATAGAACTGTGTTTATATTCAACTCTTTACAAACACACAGTTCTAATCTGCGCACTTAGCTGCAGATCTCTTCAATCACCCAAAGCTGTGCACTTAGCTGCAGAACCTTTCTTCGAAAACCCTCTGCGCACACAGCTGTAGAGGTCATCCACGCACTTAGCTGGGACTTAAATTTCTTACAAAAACCCTAAAATAGGCCTTAGCCTCTTCGCATCAAATCATCATCTTACATAAATCATCAAAAACCTAACCTGACTCCTTTACATAAGTGTCTATTTATACAAGTGCACTATTACAAAACCATGGGCTTAAACCATGGGCTCCCAAAAACCAAAACCCTGGGATTAAACCATGGGTCATTTACAAAAAGAGGGGCTTCCACTCAACCCCGAAACCCCTAAGACTATTTTGGACCGCAAGTCCACTTACAAGCTTCGCACCAAAACTGCAGAGTTGCCAAAACTAAGGACCTTTAAGGTCGGAGCCCCAACATAAGTCTAGGGTGGTTGCATGTCCTGAGTTGTGTGCACAAGGAATAAAATGAATCGGTCCCTTTTTATTATGAACAAGTTAGTGGAGGACGTAGTGGCCATGCAGGCGGGTGAAATACCATTCACATACAGTTGGATCCTCATTTTCATTGCGCTAGTATCTTGGATGGAACCGGATGATTACTAGGGGATGGACATCAAATAAATAGAAGTATGCAAGGGTGTGAGATATCAAAATTTATGGTGAGTTAAAGAAGCAGAGAGAATGGTAGACTGCTCGATCCGGTTTTGGATCTACTCGAAAGCACTGTAGGTAGAAATGATCAAAGTTCCAATACTAACAGAGGAATCTGTGACAAAATATCATAGGATTGCGCGTTTTTCAATTGGACCCCATACTGTTTACATTCAAGCATGGCAGGACCCCACCAAGAAATGGTTTCCAATGAGTTACAAGGTGAATGATGCAGAGATGGAGGCAGTGATTAATGGTTGGCTAGTGTAGTGGCGAGAACTGGTCAGTATAGGGGAAGTCTCGACAGAAAACCCAGCGGATGCACCTAAGGATCTCGTGCGCAAAGATGACCGACAATCTACCCATGAATCATTGATAGAGACACCTACTAGACAAGAAGAGCAACCCATACTCCAGGAAATAAGAACAAAGAGGCACATGGATCAGGATGCGAGAAGCAACGCCATGTTAGAAATGGAAGCACAATGACTTGTCAAGGCTGTTAATGACGCGATCGATGCAGTCGCTAAGGAAATAAATACATCATCACATGAAGGATTTGTTGAGGTAAGAGATAAATTGGATTTAGTTTATAATGTGATTTTGAAAAAAACACCAGAGAGTGCAGCTGCGTAGGAGTACGTGACAATCACCACTGAGTCGTGGGCCATAAATATTCAAATTCCCTTGACTGTGATTGATGCCAGATGGGAGGACTTGAATACTTCACTGCAACAGTTGCACAACATTGCATTGGATATCAACATGATGTCTACCCAGAATTTGGTATACATGCAGCAGGTCACCAACAAGGAGTTGGCCGATAGGAAGAAGGATATTAGCAACCAGTACCTGTGGTCACATGAGAAAGAAGAAGCAATTCAAAAAGAGGTAGAAGAGTTGCGCCATGCCAAGGAAAAGTTAACAAAAGACAAGGCACAAGAGATAAAAGTGCTAAAGAGAGCGCATGAAGAATTGAATACGAAAACTGCAAAGGAGATCATGGAGTTGAAGAAGGAAACCGATCACCTTGTTGTTGAGAAGGTGCATATTTTTTATAGCTGAGTTGAATTGGAAGGGGCAGTAGGAGATGTATATCAGCATGTATTGGAGAGCACCACATAGATGGATGCAGTAGATAGAGTGAAGAAACTTAGAGTTGTTATTGTGCAACTACAAAGAGAGACCAACATTTTATAGGATTTGATACACCCCTCCACACGACCAAAACATATAGCTATGAGGAAGGGAAATATAGAAGAGCTAGAAACACAGCTCAATGATTTAGAGAAGGACTCCCTTAAAGTCATAGATTCCACAACACAATTTAGGGGTAGTATAATACAGGATGAACAACTAGAGAAACTAACTGCAAAGTTGCAAGAAGTGGATGGGAAATTGGAAACCCTGAAGACGTCACTCAAAGAAACTCCATTTATGATGCAGATCACCAAGGCAGTGGAACTGAAGGAGTTGCAACAGTGGATCGCAAAGGCAAGAGAAAGGAAACAACGAAACAATGCACAGTTAGACGTGTTCTAAGATATTGGAGTGCAACTATCGATGAAAGCAGTCTCTACGCTCTAGGAAGCACAAGAAGGCAAGAAAAATGTTGCTACAAAGATGGTTGAGCACCATCTCAACCATGATCTAAAGTGATCTAGGATATTACTGAATGGGTGAAGGAGCAGGTCAAAGCGATTACTCAGTAGTTTGTCGATTTCAAAGCCAAGATCGCTGAGTACTCCATCTCCAGCTAAGCGTGGTTCGAGGGTGAGCCACAAGATTGTGTTGGGGGCCTATACGTAGGGTTTTTGGACACAATAGTTGTGCAACATCGTGGATGATGCGCAAGATCAAAAGACACAATACAAGACGAATATTTGCATGCAAGTAGAGAATAGAATATTTTATATATTTTGTGTCACCTTTTGTACTTTGTACCATATTTTGTGGACATTGGTCATTATTTTTCAGATCCAGTTAAGAGTTGGTTAAGAGTTATTTAGAAGTGGACCTTGAATGTCAAGGCATAAGCCTATAAATAAAAGTAGAAGTACAAGCGTTAGGGGGGTATGGATGGATATCCATAGATACTTAGGGAATCCAAGAGAAATTGAGAGCACTTGTTGAATTGTGAATTGTTTTGAATCTGTAGATTGTTGCACAGAAGTAGTATGACAAGATGGGAGTTGATCTGAATTATTGTTTCTTTTATTTTTTTCTATCTTACTAGTTTTGCAATCTAATGATGAATGATTGTTGAATGGGAGACAGGGATCTATGATGCGATGCTTTTTGCTTCTAAATAACGTCATTTTTCTAGATTTGTTTGTGCATAAGTATGCTACCGTGGTTATGAATGAATGATGTGGCCTACTATCAGCAATGATGAATGGTATTGTTAATGGTTAAGTAAATGATCATATCTATTATATAATTTGATGAATTATCGATGCACATAGTCCTCTTCTATTCTATGGGAACTTGGTTCCAATAGCTCTCCCTCAAATATCTTGGGTGAGACATCATCCACATCGCGGGTGTTGCCGGGCAGGGTAAAACCTGTATGGGCAGGTGCTCAAGGAGATCACGGTGAGTTGAGCGTAGAAAAAAGTGGGAAACCCTATCGACCAGTTTTGCTGGAAGGTTTGCACCAACACCAATTGCATATTTTATATATATATGATTTCATGTGTTGGGCGTGGACCATGAAGCACATAATTGATGAGATGTTTCTATTGAGCGAGAAGCTCTGGAGCACATGAGTATTTAATGTTTTATGTTGAGAGAGAAGCTATGGAACACATGAGTATTTAATGTTTGCGTTGAGCAAGAGGCTCTCGAGCGCATGAGTATTTTAAATTTTTGTGTTGAGCAAGAGGCTCTAAAGCACATGACTTATGAAACCTTTGTGTTGAGAAGGAAGCTATGAAGCACATGAAAAGATAAGAATTAGAAGTGTTGGGCATAAGCCCTGGAGCCTTCCAAGTTGATGTTGAGCATAAGATATATATCATTAGATCCTTGGCCATTATATCCCTATGTGTATCCTACAAATACATCCTAGCATTAGTATTCAGTGAGGAGCTCTAGAATTGCACTAAGTTTGTAACTCCTTGTTTCTTAGCGTTGAGTATGGGCTCTAGATAAACACTAGGAGTTACTAAAAAAATTAATATGTTGAGTGAAAATGAATATGATAAAACATTGATCTCATATTACATATTTTCAAGTGATTAAATGAAATTTTGAATTTGTGTATCTCAGTACTAAAGAACTACCATGTTACAAGAGGGAATCAAACATGCAATGAATTTTAGAGTTGCCTAATCTAGTTGAACTAACCCCTACCTGAAGGCCTTATTAAAGAACATGACTAAGCTAAAATAAAGGTGTCATATGATTAGAGCTCATGCTATACGATACCTAAAGTTAAAATGTTAACAAATGGTATATATATAAATATATAGTTTATACATGATATGTATAAGAGAGTAAGCATAGTAATAATACTAGTAACTATGAATAATAATGAAAGGCTCTATTATAGCCTGTTTTTGTTTCTCATTTTAAAGCATTTGCTTGTTTTTAAAACATGGTTTTTCGTTCATTTTTAAGTTTGTACTTTAGGTTCTTTTAAATTTTTCTTTGATTTTATGCTTATATTTATAATTGACTTCATAGGTTTTTCCAATTTTGGTTTTATTTAGTGAAATTTATAGTTTTTAGGGGCTTGTAGGATGTTTATATGACTTAAAGGTTCTAAAAAATATCATAAGGTTTTATTTAAATCCATTTAACCAAATTTTAACCCTTGGTTGTGAGTGTTGTTTTGAAAATCATTAAAACAGGTATTCTTGTAGCGCAAGCTCAGAAAAGTTAAACACGCGCACTACAAGAAAATCATGCAATCTAAAAAATCATGATTTTGGCTCTAAATTTTCAAAATTCATGTATAGGAGAGGTCTTTCACACCTGTCAATGAGTTTGATACGTGTTTTTCGGCTAAAGTAATCATTGTGACAAGTGTTGAGTTCAAGCAACGAATCATTTGGGTGAGCTGCGGTGGTTTGGAAATTATGAGATATAGAGTAGTGGAGCCTTAATAAGCATGCACGATGAGGAAAATTTGCCACTAGATACACATCTCCTGAAATGAATGAAGACCATAGAAGTCGTGGCAAAATTCCGGCAGTTTGTGATCAAAGATTGAAGAAGGTTAGAAATTTAGGGCTTTGTAGGGTAACTATTTAAGCATGGTCATGGAGGTTAGAGAAAGACTTAAGAATAAAATTGGACACCTGGGAAGACACGAAAGCATATTTCCAGCAATTGAATCCATTATTCAAACAGGTATGAGGTGAATTACTATCATATTCCATGTATTCGGGTTCACATTGATAGAATTTTAGTTATGGAGAGTAACTAAGGATGCTTGTATATAAACTCAATTTTTGCTCAATGTTGAATTTCCCCTATCAATAGAGTTGAAAGACTTATTAGTTTGAGACATAAAATTCATCTCAAGGGTTTTAGTTTACTCAACATAAAATTGACTATTTAAAATTGCCAAGATTTGAATAGAGTTAACTTTTTACTAAAGGAAGCAATTTTTAAAGTTCAATTATCTAGAATGAAGAGGAGTGGGAAAACAAACAGAGCTGAACCTTAAATATGGCTTGGGTTCAATCTTTCCCTGAATGTGCAAGGTTATTTTTAGAAGCAGGATGGTTAAATTTTTTTGAGAATATTGATGAACATCACACAGAGATTTCATACAAGTTTGCTCATGGATTAGATAAAGATATTGTTACTTTTGATACCCTAAAGATTGAGCTGACCAGAGAACTAATACCAGAGGCTAAAAGGATCCCTGATGAAGGTGAATATTGGTTCAATAAGGTACCTTTTACCTTTGATTCACAGAGTTATTTTCTTCCAAATGTGGTTGTAGACTGGGGTAAAGGAGTACATATTCAGAAGTTCAAAACAGAGTGGAGAGAACCAATAAAATTTCTACAAAGTTATGTAATTTGTGAAGGAAGATATGCATTTGTTTTTAAGTATCATTTCAGGTTTTTGTAGCATCTTAATCATGAAGCAAAGATGAACCTTCCTTTCTTTTTCCTTAAAAGTCTGCAAAAGATGTCCAGCAGGGTAAAGGAGAATCAAGACCATACTAAACAGTCTATATTTCATCATGGTCTAATAAAGCTAATCATAAGTATTGTGCTTCAAAAGAAGGGAAAAGCATGGGATTATTTTCTATTTTGGTCTGGGTTTCAATCTGAGAAATAAGACCAAGCTCAGAAAAGGAAGTTGAATAAACATAATTTAGTCAAGAAATTGAGGGAAAAGGTCATAGTAGAGATAGAAGAAGATAGGGTCCAATAAAAGTATATGACCCAAAAGGATGAAAATATTAAAGATGAACAGCAGACTGATATTGAAGAAGATGTAATATCAAAGGGAGAAATGAAAGATTTGGAGCATGTAGAAGATAGCCTTCATGAAGAAGTAAACCAGGAAGTAAATGAAAGTTTGATAGAACATGAACAAGTTCCTATGGGAGTACAGTCAGAAGACAAGGAAAACCCATTGTTTGATGAAGCTAGGGTTGACACTGAGCATGCTTTACAGAAACAATCTGAAGAAGGTGTAATGTCACGAGGGATAAAAAGAAAGGTAGTTCAGCTATCCTCTATCAAACATCAAGGAAAAACTTTGAGCATGTTAGGGGAGATTGGGGCAGGTTGGAGGCCTAAAACTAGACGCAAGAGTAAACTTAGATTGAATATGAAAAAATTGCTAAACTCTAAACTAGCTCAGAAGAAAATTACAGTGATTGAAGACTCTTCATCCCAAGAAGAGTTAGAAGAGAATGAATATTTAAATGTAAAGGAGATGAAGGGTAAGAAACATATTATTTCAGAAGATAAGTTAGCTTTCACTGAAACCAAAATTTTAGAAATATTTAAGGAAGTTCGAAAGAAGGTAATTTTAAACCATCATCAAGATGATTGAAAGAAGCAACATTTAGTCATAACAATTTTTTGTGCAGAGAAAGAAAAGGTTGCAGAGCCATCAGCCCAATGCAGTTTTGAAGTCAATGAATCTTCAGGGTTGCTATGGCTATAATGGAGCAGCTAGAGGAGGATGAAGAGATTTTTAGGAAATTGAAGATCCCTTGGATGCCAGAAGAAATGCATCTAGTTTTAGAATGTAAGTGCATTGATTCAGAGAATGAGAATTTGTAGAGAAGTATTAAACAGTACAAATATCAAATAGAATACCTGCATGAAACAAATGAGGGGTTAGTAACTGCTAACAAAAGATTGAGAGAGGATTTAGAGGAGGAAAATAGCCATTATCAAGAGTTAATTGCAGTTTCTAAGGAAGCTTTGGAAGGGATAGCTCTTTTGGCAGAGGCTACTAAGGATTTGTAAAATGCTTTAAAAATAGTGGTTATTAGTTAGTCCTTGAAAAAGTTAGTTTAATCTGTATGACTATATTTTTATTGAGTAATTCGGTAGTATGACCTAAAAAGTATTTTTTCAGTTATGGAACTATTTGTGGGAAACTAAGATAAAAGTAAGACTGTAAAAAGACTGGGGGTTCGAATTTTTGTACAAGGGGAGGCTATCAAGCTATTGTTTATAGAGCTATGTGTCAGAAACTCTTATGTATTTTGAATGACTGATTATGGAATATATGCAAACTATAAGCCTTGTTTATCTTATCTGTTGGTTTCATTTCTGATTGGTTGAATCACTCAGTTGATATATTCATTTCTTGTCTGAGGTTATCATTCATGAAATGCTTGTTAATTGTGGATAAAATTCAATGTTGTTCTTATTGTTTATGTTTTATGTTTCATATATTATGCATCTCAGTCCTTTATTATTACATGATTTAGTGTTTGTCTTAGCCTTGTGAAGTTTTTACCCTCTTGTTTACAAACTGCACAACCAAAACCCTAAAATCATGTTTTACTTAATTTTGTTTTATGAGATTGTGTTGGCTTGTTCTTTAGTAGTCTGAGAACAATTTCTGGCACTAACATCTTGGGCTCCATTGCCGTGGATGAAGTTAAAAGCATACTTTCCCTGGGTTACTCATCATTTAACTGGTTTTGAGAGGTGGACTTAAACCAACAAATTTTAAAAGACTACATTTCACCAAATATTTCACAGTGGCTACTAAAGGAGTTGGAACAAGAAGTAGACCTATTTCACCTTTGCAATTGGGTGTCTTAGACCCAAAGCAAATTCTGAAAATAGATAGAAAAATCAAAAGGTCTCAGTCATCTCTATCCTTTTGTAACCCTGATCAAATAGACTTATTGTCACCTTTTTCTGTTTTAAAGGAAGAGGAACAAGATTCATCTAGGTTGAAACCTATAATCCATGTTGGCAATTTTTAGATCTTTAATGATCCTCAATCTTTCAAGAAAGAAAAGACCTTATCTCTTGTAAAAATCCCTTTATTTCATCTCAAAGTTGGTAAAATTCCTTTTCAGCCAAGTCCTAGTCAAGTTTTTCCTTCATCTAAAATAGTCAACTTAAAGATGGCAGCCCAAAATCGACCATTACATATGATGGATCGAATGGTGGCAACTTGGTATGCACCTCTAGTTTTACCTCAACCCTTAAATTCTCTCCCAGGGCGACATTACATAAAATACTTACCTAGGTTTAATGGACAAGGTGAGACCACAGCTAAGGAGCATTGGGATGCATTTCTCAGCTATGCAGATAATCAGAATATCGAGGCAAAATATGTGTGGATGAGGATGTTCGTACATAGTCTAAAGGGAGAGGTCAGAAGATGGTTTAGAGAGTTACCATCAAACTCTATTACTATAATAGAAGAGCTTCATTATATTTTCATGAGACAATGGGGTGATACTAAGGATCACACATATTACATTATAGAGTTCGAAGCTCTAAGAAGGAAGAAAGATGAAAATATAGCTGATTTCTCTAAGAGGTTCAATAAAATGTATGGTAGAATCCCAACAGAGATTAAACCTTATGAAACTTCTACAAAACTCACTTATGCTAATGCTTTTGATCATGAGTTTTCCCCACTTTTGAGAGAAAGAAGACCTGTTACTTTACTTAATATGCAGGAGTCAGCATTAGAAGTGGAATCTAATATTCTTGCTTCAAATAGACTGAAGGGAAACTCAGCTCAACAAGTTTATGACAGAAAGGGTAAGAAAGAGGAAGCTCTAGTGGTTTCAACATCACACTCTGGAGATGGTAAGATTGATGAGATGGAAAAACTAGTGAAAATACTAACAACAAAACTAAACAAATTGGAATTAGAGAAAAATTCAAATAAGCCTATTCAAGAGGGAGACAGAAACCCTAATTATCCAAATCAATTAAGAAGACAGTTTGCATCTCATTTCATTCCCAGAGAGAGAAGAAATAATGACATACAACGAGAAAGGAGAAGCCAAGGATCAAAAGGTGCCACCCCCACTTCAGAATAATGTTATTGATGAAGGATAAATAGAAGAAGAAGAGTTTTTTGAGGATCCAGATCAAGACATGAATTATTTTGGAGAATAGTTGACTGAAGGTTTTGTGACTGAGGAGGATTTTTTAAACTCTAAATATTATGATGCAGATGCTTTTGAAACAGAAAATGATTTAAACCTTGAAGTAATTGCTGATTTATATCAGTTTGATCCAAAGAAAACCCTAAATTTAAGATTAGGGCCAAAACAGGTGGTTCAAAATCCTAGAAAGAAGGTAATTCTACCTCCTAAACAGCTGTCTGATACATTATTAGAAAAGAAACATAATCAAGATAAACAAAAGAAGGTTATTGAAGTTGAAGAAGTGAACAAAAGTATACAGAATTTTAATCTTGAAAATGAGTTGTGCAAAATTAAAATCCCCATGCCTTCCACTGAGTTGATAAAAAATCCTTCTTATAAAAATTCATTTTTGAAAATGATTGGTTCAACAAACAGTCAAGTACCCTTTGACACAGTAAATTTACAACAGGAAAATCCTAAAATTTTTATTGGATCAGCTTTGGAAAAAAAAACTGAAAATGATGCAAGTGCATCTCCTCCTTTTTACATCACATTAACCATTCATGAGCAGATGATACATAATTGCCTTTTGGATTCGAGAGCATCTCATAATCTAATGCCAAAAGCAGTCATAGAGGCTTTTGGGTTGAGCATAACAAAACCTTATCATGACTTGTATGCTTTTGATTCTTGAGCTGCAAAATGTTTAGGAGTGATAAAGGATATGGTGGTTAGTTTAGCTCAACTACCAATGAAAAGCGTTATTATGGATGTAGTAGTGGCGGATATCACACCTAAGTTTGGAATGCTCCTTTCTATATCTTGGGCCAAGAAGGTAGGTGGAACTCTACAGATGGACTTAACATATGCAACCATTCCTGTCTTTGGAGGTGAGAACAGAAGGTTCTATAGAGAGTTACAATTTACTTATATTGTGACGGATGACAAGAATCCTACAAATCATCCATTGTATGCTGTTGAAAAGGATTTGGGTACTTGTATGTTGCATTTTGGTGATTATAATGATGTTGCTGGTATATTACAGGTTGAAAAAGAAAAATAAGTCAAATGCACTAGGGAACAGGAGGATGAACTTTGGCAAATGTATTTTGATGGATCATCATCTAAAGAAGGTGCTGGAGCAGGAGTTGTTCTGATATCTCCTAGTGGTGAAGGGGTAAGATTAATGTACAAGTTAGAATTTATTACCACTAATAATACAATAGAGTATGAAGCTCTATTGTTAGGTTTGAGAGCTGCAAAATATTTAGGTATTCAACAAATCTCTGTGTATGGCGACTCTGAGTTGGTTGTTCAGCAAGTAAGAAATAACTATCAAGTAAAGAAAGATTTGTTGAAAGTGTACAGGAATGAAGTATGAGATATGATAGACAATTTCTTTATGGCTTTTAATATCTCTTATATTCCTAGGGATCATAACCAAACTGCTGATTCTCTTGCCCTAGCAGCCACACATTTCAAGATTCCTAAAAAAACACAGCTGAAGTATCCTATTGAAGTTAGGTACAGACCTTTTGTGCCTGATAATATAAAGCAATGGAGAGTTTTTAAAGATGATTTTGAGATAAAAAGGTTTTTAGAGCTGATAGGTGAGTTTTCTAATTCCTTAATTGACCAAGAACAGGATGATGAAACTGAACATATTGAGGGTGTTGCAGAAAATGAAATTGCAGGTCACAAGATCATTGAGCTGAAAAGTAATTTTATTCCTAAGGGTCTGGTGCCTTTGGAGAGGATTTTTTCGAAGGATGATACCCCTTTAAAACCAACTATGCATTCTTCAAATGAAAATGCAATGGATTGTAATATTGGTACCAAGGAGCACCCCAACATAGTGAAGGTCTCAAAGGCACTCACAAAAGAGAAAAGAAACAGGTACATCAAGTTATTAAAAGAGTATGTTGATTTTTTTGCTTGGTCATACGAGGATTTGAAGACGTATGATACTAGTATTATACAACATAAAGTTCCTTTGAAACCAAATGTTAAACCTTTCAAATAGAAATTATTGAGAATCAATCTTGCATTATTCCCCATTATAGAAAAGGAGGTAAAAAAATTGTTAGATGCTAAGATTATTGTTCCCCTTCGATATTTTTCATGGGTAGCAAATCTAGTAGCTGTCAGAAAAAAGAATGGTGAAATCAGATTGTGTGTTGATTTTTGAAATTTGAATAGGTCTTCACTGAAAGATAATTATCCTCTACCAAAAATTGAAAAAATATTGTAGAAGGTGGTTGGTGCACAAAGAATCTCGATGGTAGATGGTTATTCAGGGTATAACCAAATTGCAATGCACCCTGATGATAGAGAAATGACAGCTTTTACTACTCCTTGGGGTACTTTTATGTACGAAAAAATGCCTTTTGGATTAATGAATGTTGGAGCTACCTTTCAAAGAGCTATGTACATAGCCTTCATGGGAGAGAGGGATAAGTTTGTAGTGATATATTTAGATGTTATTACAGTCTTCTCACAGTATGATGATGAGCACTTAAAACAATTAAAACAAACTTTCTTGAAATGTAGAAAATATGGTTTGTCTCTTAATCCCAAAAAGTCACATTTTGCTGTACAAGAATGTAAGTTGTTGGGTCATTTGGTTTCAGTTGATGGCATAAGGATAGATCCAGAAAGGGTAAAAGCTATTCTGAAAATTAGTTTACCAAGGAGTAAGAAGGATGTGTAATCTTTTACTGGAAAAATAAATTTCCCACGTTTGTTCATACCAAATTTTGTTGAAACCATTAAACAAATTATAGCCATGTTGAAGAAAGATCAGGAAGTTAAGTGGTCAGATGTAAGGGCTGAGCCATTCTGTCATGGTGACAGGATTGGTTCCTTCCATGTCAGATATGAGTGCTGAGATCCATAGCCATTCTGATGAGTAGGTCAGATATAAGGGCTGAGCCATTCTGTCATTGTGAGAGGATTGCTTCCTTCCATGTCAAATATGAATGCTGGCCATTCTGTCAAGTAGGATAGATGTAAGGGCAATTGCCATTCTTTGAATGGAGCTACGTGGTGAGGTACCAGGAAAACTTAGTCTAGGACTGAGAAGCCATTCTGATGTGATAGAGGGATGTGTTCCCACTTGATCAGATGTAAGGGATGAACCATTCTGTCATGGCTAAAGGATTAAGTTCCTTCCATGTCAAATGTGAGTGTTGGCCATTCCGATGAGCAGGTCAGATATAAGGGCAACTGTCATTCTCTAGGAGAATGGAGGCACCTGGTCAGTTGTAGCTCAGTTGAGGAGGACTTGGGGCCATTCTGATATGACTGTAGGATTGGTTCCTACAAGATCAAATGTAACTGCAGAGCCCTTCCATCATTGTGGGCAGGATGTGTTCCCACCTCGATGGATGTAAGTGCAGAGCCCTTCCATCATTGTGAGAAGGATGTGTTCCTGCCTGGATGCATGTAAGTGCAGAGCCTTTTCATCATTGTGAGCAGGATGTGTTCCCGCCTTGATGAATGTAAGTGTAGAAAGATTTCATCATTGTGAGCAGGATGTGTTCCAGTCTGGATGAGAGTCTTTCATCATTGTGAGCAGGATGTGGTTCCGGCCTGGGTGGAAGAACAGAGTTCTTTCATCATTTTGAGCAAGATGTGGTTTTGGCCTAGATGAAAGCGAGGAAATATTCCATCATTGTGAGCAGGATGTGTTCCGACCTAGATGGAAGTGTAGAACTCTTCCATCGTTGTGAGCAGGATGTGTTCCATCCTGGATGGATGTGAGTACTATGCCTTTCTGGCGAGTAGGCTAGATATAAGTGCTAAAGAAGACCTACATGGGGGATAGGCCTACAACCAGCATGAAAAAGGGATGGCTCTGTAGAACTTCCTGTGACGAGAAGAATCATGAGATAGCACCAGTGATGATCTAGATCAAGTGATGATCCAGATACAGTGATGATGATCCAGCAATGATGATCCAGATCAAGTGATGATCCAGATCCAGTGATGATGCCCAGTGATGATCCAGATCAAGTAATGATCCAGATCCAGTGATGATGATCCAGATCGATTGATGATCCAGATCCATTGATGATGATCCAGATCCAGTGATGATGATCTAGATCCAGTGATGATCCAGATCCAGTGATGATGTCCCATGATGATCCAGATCGAGAGATGATCCAGATTCAAAGATGAAGATGACTTAATGATAAAGATGATTTGAAGGCAAAGATGACTTGAAGACTTAGAAGACTTGACATGCAGATGAAAAGATGATCCAGCTAATATAGAGAAGAAGACCAGTACTGAAAATTGTGTCGAAAGAATGCCTTCCTAGTTAAGAGGGAGTGTTGATGTATTTGTAACTTCGGAATGTATTCATCTATGTATCTTATGTATTGTAACCCGATGTTTATTACTGGATGTATCTATAATGTAATTGAGTCATGTTGTCATGCCCCGATGTTCCAATCAAGAGGATCAATAATGTAAACAAGTCATCTCAAGTCATTGTGGGTAACCCTCTGGTTGTCTAAGGGTTAAAGTCCCCGCAGTTCCGGGGCACTAGGGTTATTAGACTCTCCTAGTAGAGGTAGGCCCTGGTAGGTTTTTAGTCATGTCAGGATTAGTATAAATAGAGAACCGGACTCTCTATTTATCATACACACTCAAGTGTAGCACATAGTTGAGGAAGGAGAAGACACCGGGGCTAGACAAGAAGAAGATTACTGCTCTCCAGAGATCACTTACTATTTTGGGCTTTTACTGTTTTGGTGCTGATTCTATTTTTGAGCAAGTTGTGAGGTTTTCTCCATTTATGGTTTCCCCAAGGAAAAACACTGTGTTCATTGTCTCTTGTGTTTGATTGTTGTACTTGTTATTCTTTCAGTTAAAGATCCTAATAATGCTAGCTTAATGTTGAAAAACTAACAAATGAGGACATGGTTGCAAATTTTCAGCATTACAAACTATTATAGTGACATGTATGCCATAAGATCTGAAAAACGTTAAATGAACCCTAATTTGTATTAACAGAGGGTTAGTATGGATTAGGGCAATTGAGAAATTACCGGCTAGGGTGCTAAATTTTCTCAGCTTCTAGTTTATTGTTGTAATAAGATATTTTCGAAATAGTTTTAACCATTTTATTAAGAAGAGACTACTCAAGTGGAGTATTCAGTACAAAAACTTGAAGAGCCTGCAAGTGGAGAGCAAAAGAAGATTGACGAGGATAATTAGTTGGAAATATATGAAGATTTGGAAGAAATACATGCAACATTCTTAGAATAGCAAGAAGAAAAGGAATCAATTAAGCTTGATCTAGATAGCAATGATGTCCAATAAAATATGGTAGAGGCTTCTATTCCTGCCAAGATGGAATCAGAGGACATACGAGCTCCTAGTGAGAAAACTAAAGGAAAATCCATGGTTGTATTTAAAAAGGAAGGAGTATTAATATCCAGTGTAAAGTTTCAAGGTAGATCTTATGCAATGTTAGGTGAGTCAATTTGGAGGCCTAAAAAGAAACCAAATAATAAATTAAGATTGAATATGAAAAAACTATTGAATCCAAAATTGGCTAAGGAAAATATTACTGTGATTGATTCAGAAGATTCCTCATCTCAAGAAAATTTAAAAGAGGATGAAGACCTATCTGAATAGGTAGAGAATAAGAGAGAAGATTCAGTGATTGAGAAGCCTTCTCTAATGAAGAACACAGTTAAAGAACAACCTATACAGAAAGGAGTGTGCAAAGATTATTGAGAATTATAGTCTGTTGTTTCCTATTTTTGGTTATTTCAATTGAGTACAGATCATGAGCTTGTGGAGATGACTTTTAGAAAACAAAAATATTTTTTTGTTCACAAGATACCTATTCAAAAAAACCTCTCTCATTTTTTCAATAGATGTCTAGGTTTGAAAGATTCAATTTAATCTTTACAGCCTATTTTTCATGATTTTAAAATATTTAATATTTTCCTGTTTTAGTCTTCATCTTGCGGGGAATATTCTGATTGATTGGAAAATCATTTTTAAAAGAGAAGATATTTTTTTTCCATCACAAACTCATTCACAAAAACCTCTCTCATTTTTTATACAAGTGTCTCTGATCGAGAGATATGGGGGATTCTTTGAGACCCATTTTTTCATAAATTCGCCAAATTTCCTAGAAATCTGACTTAGCTATTTTTATCCTATTAGTTTTTAATATTTGAAAGTTGGTTAATGTAACTACTGAGTAGTTTCAAATTCAACCTGAAGAAGTGAATATGGAACTCCCTCATAGATATTTGTAATTATATGAGGAGGGGAGGCATATAGTGCAAGGGTTCAAATTTTTGTACAAGGGGAGGCTTCTAAGCTACTGTTTACAGAGCTAAGTTCAGAAACTCTTATGTATTCTTTATGACTGATTATGATATATATGAAAATTATAAGCCCATTTTATTCTATCTGTTGGTTTCATTTATGATTGGTGTAGTCACTCTGTTAACAAATTCATTTCTTATTTGATGTTATTATTCATGGAATGCTTGTGAACTGTGGGTGAAACTTAGTATTGTGCTTATGTTGTTTCTGATTTATATGTCATATATTATACATATCAATCCGTCATTGTTACATGATTTAGTATTTGTCTTATCCTAATGAGCTTTTACCCTCTTTTTAACAAACTATAAAACCAAAACCCTAAAAACATTTTTTACTTAGTTTTATTTTATGAGATTGTGTTGGCTTGTTCTTTAGTAGTCTCAGACCAATTTCTGCCACTAAAATATTTGTCGCCATTGATGGGGACGAAGTTGAAGCATACTTTTCCTGGGTTATTCATCATTCAATTGGTTTGAGAGGTGGACAACACCAGCAAATAATTAATACTACATTTCACCAAACAGTTCATAGTGGATAATAAGGGAGTTGGGACAAGAGGTAGACCTAGTTCACTATTACATCTAGGTGTCTCAGACCCAGAGAAAATTCTAAAGGAAGCTAGGAAAATTAAGAGATCAGATTCATCCCCAGTTTTATGTAGCCCTAATTAATTTGACCTACTATCACCCTTTCCAATTTCTGAGGAGGAAAAACAAAATCTGTCTTGACAAATCGATTGCCGACTCCACTAGTACAAGATGCAGATACCGAATACCATGGAAGCCATTCTCGCTCAAAGGTTTGCACCTTTCAATTTTTTGGGGATATTGTATTCCATAGTTTAGAGAAAGCAAAGAGGATAATTCTTGAGAACACCTCATCAGATTTCATCAATATATTGTTCAGTTAAATATACAACATGAAGATGTTCATGTATTCACTTGAGAAAGATGCACGAGAATGGTATTTTTCTCTTCCCGCTGCTAGCATTTACTGACTGAAAGAATTCCACACATGTTTCTAGAAACATTGTGAGTATATGTTCTTAGGTGAATTCTCTTTTAAATATTGTTGTGAGCAAGCTGATTTTTTTAATACAACTTCTGATTCAAAAAATCATGATGATAAGTATAATCAAGGATTCAAAACATGTAATGAAGAAGTTGTAGTTTCAGAATTTGTTGAAGACGAAGAAGTAACGTTCTCAGATTTTGTTGTCAAGGAAGAATTCCATGATCGTTATGATAATCAAGTTGTTGTTTTAAGTCAGGTTGAAGACGATTCTAGTGATGAGATCAGCAGAGATAGTTTGGAATATTGTCATAATGCTTTCAACACTCTTAATAATCATTTGAATGCTAATCATGTTGAAGATAAATCTCTTGTTCAACAAACTATTGGAAATCATTGTTGTGTTAAAGATCAGCTATGTATTGAAGAAAAGCATGAACCTTCGGCATCATCATTTGAAATTTCCCAGAATGCTCCTCATTATGATGAAGAGAATGGGGTTCCAAGACAATAATTCTGTGATGAATTATATTCTATTCCTTTTTGTTTTGATACTAAAATCGATGAAATCCAGGTTGTTGACATTTTTAGCGTTATATCATAAGTTTCTTATATTCATGGTTATGATAAATTTGTTGTTCAAAACCATTATGAAGATGCTCTAATTTTTTATAAATATGATGATGAAATTGAAAAGAAAGACCCAGAAATGTGTGATGTGTGTGATATGGTACAATATGATCAGCAGATTCAGGAATACTTTCAATCCATTATCCTTGAACAACCAGAGACAATGTATGATAGTTATCCATTTGAAGACAATGCAGAAAAGGAGGTTCAACTTGTTGACATTATTGATGATACTGTCCAAAAAATTCCAGAGCAAATTTAGGCTGATCTTGATGTTTTTTATCGCCAATGTCTGGTTGATATTCATAGAATAAAACATTCTTATGGACAGCCTATCTTTTTCATAAAACAGGAAGAGGTAACTTTTGGCAATTTTTATGATCTAGTGGCAGATTATTTAGAGTCAGCACTAAATTATAAATCTATTATCTTAGAGACACTATTTGATGAAAGTGAGTACAAGTTGCTAGATCTTTGATCTTCATGTTTTCCAATATTTTTTATTATACATATATTCAGAGTTAGAAGCAAGTTTTGGTGGGTTGATGAAATTTTTTCATAGTTACATTGGAAATGGGATTACAATTTGATTCGGTAAATGGAAGGTTCTCAAATACTTTTACAGACTTTGAAGGAAAGAGATTTGAATTTCATTCTATATACCAGTGTGTGAAGGACTGAATAAAGACTACATAGCCCAATTGATGTTTTGCAGAGTAGCAGATAGGTTCAGTTAAATGACAGAAGGAACTAGTCTACAAGTTCTTGAAGCCTCACAAGGAGGACTTCATCCCACAGCGGGAGTGAGATGTTATAGCTAAATTTTGTTTTATGTTTTAGACTATATGCTTTATTTTCAAAATATGGTTTTTCTTATTTCTTTTAATATTTTGATCTTGGTTTTTGAGGTATTATAATAGTGAGCAGATTTTTATTTTTGATTTCATAATATTCCTTTTAAATTGACTGTATTTAGTTGTTTTTATAGTTTTAATGGGCTTATCAGTTGTGTATATTTATGAAAGGTTGAAAATATATATCATAAGTTTTAATAAAATTTTGATTATATAATCTGACCCTTTGTTTTTAAGCATTTTTTGTCAAAAAATATTGATCAAAGATTCGTGTAGCACAAAGGCAGAAACCGTGAACTAGGAGTGCTACAAGAAAATCGTGACACTCAAAAAATCATGAAATGAGCTCATTCGTGGTAAAAAAATTGCAAATGATGGATTTTTAACATCTGTAAAAGTGAAATGATACATGTAAGGACCTTGAAATCATTATGACAAATGTATAAAATAGAGTAAGGATTACACAGGTAAATTGCAGCCATCTTGAGTCTCGAAGATTAGAAGTTTGTTAAACTTTATTGATAGCACATTTATGTAGTTCATTCTAAGTAAGTGGGGAATTTGATGGGCATACATGAAGCTGAGAAGATTGTGGTAAATTATTAAGTGGCTTGGGTGTAAACGTGGATGTCAAAGATGGAACTGTGGATACCGGTCTGGTGTCAATGAGGAAAGGGTTGCAAATTTTCAGCATTACAAACTATTATAGTGATAGGTATTCCATAAGATCCGAAAAAACGTTAAATGAATCCTAATTTTTATTAACAGAGGGTTAGTATGGATTAGGGAAATTGAGAAATTGCAGGCTAGGGTACTAAATTTTCTTAGATTCTAGTTTATTGTTGTAATAAGATATTTTTGAAATAGTTTTAACTATTTTATGAAGAAGAGACTACTCAAGTGGAGTATTCAGTACAGAAACTTGAAGAGCCTGTAGGTGGACAACAAAAGAAGATTGACGATGATAACCAGTTGGAAATCTATGAAGATTTGGAAGAAGCACATGCAACAGTCTTAGAACAGCAAGAATCAAAGGGATCAGTTAAGCTTGATCTAGATAGCAATGATGTCCAGGAAAATATGGCATAGGTTTCTATTCTTTCCAAGATGGAATCAGAGGACATACAAGTTCCGAGTGAGAAAACTAAAGGAAAATCCATGGTTGGATTTAAAAAGGAAGGAGTATTAATATACAGTGTAAAGTTTCAACGCAGATATTATGCAATGTTAGGTGAGTCAACTTGGAGGCCTAAAAAGAGACCAAATAATAAATTAATATTGAATATGAAAAAAACTATTGAATCCAAAATTGGCTAAGGAAAAGATTACTGTGATTGATTAAGAATATTCCTCATCTCAAGAAAATTTAAAAGAGGATGAAGACCTGTCTGAACAAGAAGAGAATAAGAGAGAAGATTCAGTGATTGAGAATCCTTCTCTAATGAAGAACGCATTTAAAGAACATCCTATACAGAAAGGAGTGTGCAATGATTATTGAGAATTATGCTCTGTTTTTTCATCTTTTGGGTTATTTCAATTGAGTGCATATCACGAGCTGATGGAGATGAATTTTAGAAAGAAAAAAGTGTTTTTTTGTTCACAAGATACGCATTCACAAAAACATCTCTCATTTTTTCAACCTCTATCAAGGTTTGAAAGATTCGATTTAATCTTTACAACCTGTTTTTCAGGGTTTTTAAATATTTAATATTTTCCTGTTTTAGTCTTGATCTTGCAGGGCGTACTTTGATTGATTGGAAAATAATTTTTACAAACCAAGAGAGGATTTTTTCCATCACGGACTCATTCAGAAATTCAGCTCTCATTTTTTGCACAGGTGTCTCGGATCGTGATATATGGGGGGTTCTTTGAGACCCATTTTTCAGATATTTGCCAAATTTCCCAGAAATCCGATTTTGTTATTTTTAGCCAATTAGTTTTTAATATTTGAAAGATGGTTAATGTAATTGCTGAGTAGTTTTAAATTTGACCTAAAGAAGTGAATATGGAACTACTTCATAGGATATTTGTAATTATATAAGGAGGGGAGGCATACAGTGCAAGGGTTCGAATTTTTGTACAAGGGAGGCTTCCAAGCTACTGTATACAGAGCTAAGTTCAAAAACTCTTATGTATTCTTAATGACTGATCATGATATATATGCAAATTATAATCCCATTTTATTCTATCTGCTAGTTTCATTTATGATTGGTGTAGTCACTCAGTTAACAAATTCATTTCTTGTTTGATGTTATTATTCATCGAATGCTTGTGAACTATGGATGAAACTCAGTATTGTGCTTATGTTTTTTTTTTGTTTATATTTCATATATTATAGATCTTAGTACTTCATGGTTACATGATTTAGTGTTTGTCTTAGTTTGTCTTTAGTAGTCTAAGAACACTTTTTGGCACTAACATGACCCATAGAAGGATACATGGGAATATTATAATTTGGTACACCATGAGAATGGGGTGCTACATAACCATAATTGTAGTATTGATAAATGGCTTGGCCTCTAGACACATAAGGAGGTAAGTAGCCTCCTGACACAATGGTACTAAATGATGAGTGAACAACATGGCTAGAGGCATCAGTTTGTGCTGAAGGACCGTGTGGGTCATGAGGAGGATGTGTCATAAGAAAGGAATTTGACGGAACATGTATGGTGGACGATCGAGCATAAGATGGAATGTAAGTCATACCTCCAACATTTACATGTCTAGGGTCACCTCCATGGATGTAAACACCAATGTTATGCTTGGATTAGAGGTATGAAAATCCTCCCACAAATGGAGATGAAGGTACAATATGACCACTACCAAATCTATCAGCATGGAAAGGGATGGTAGTGCCCCTAGGAACAACACCAAGATCTATACCAAGATCAATGACAGATGATGGAAAAGTCTCAGCAAGTTTTGGCATGGAAAATCTAAAGGGATATGTGCTAGAGGGTGGTGAGTCTCACCACTCGACCTTCACGAGGAATACCTTCAACAAGAAGCTGCAAAGTCTGACAATTGGGGTCATGAACTATGGGAAGTAACATCCCCATGAGGATCAGTGTCAATCAAAGTCGCAGGTCTCGCAATGGTCATATTACTCATTCCAAAGGATGGAGAAGGAGGGAACTCCATGTTCTCAAACATAGTACTCATGATGAAAATGGTGTGTGAATCACAGTGTTTATAAGTTCTCCTAGAATGTCTAGTTCTCTTCAACGGAGGAGGAGGCTATCCACAAGATGAAATCCTTTCTAAACATTAAGATCAACGGAGTATCGGAACTCAATCCATGATGAATCCAAAAAAAAAAATAATACTCAACTAATTACGATCCCTAGAGAAATCTAGCGCACAAATATCACACCCATAAGAAAATATAAGGAATATGCAAACAATCCAAGAGGGAGGATAAGTGAGCTCCCAAATGCAGAGGATATGTCTCTCCTATGAGAGGTCTAAGACTCCCATACACTACTAGCAGAGATGTGTGACCAATTATAGTGGCCCTCATCTTCAACACATAAAGCGACTGTGTTATTCGACGCCTTCTTGACCAAGACACTCACATAATAACCTCTGCAAGTACCCCTTGCGATACCTAGGTAAGGAAACAAAGGTCACCCCAATATAACCAATGCTTAGGAGGACATTCACAAGTGGGATCTACCGTATGTGTAGGGTAACAAATCCTGAAGCTCGAAAGCACCAAAGGTACCTCAAAATACCCCAGATATGAATATGATATTTGAAATATATATGTCGTTGCATAGAGAGTGGAAAGGGGATATCCCCACACCAAACATGTATGATGCCTCATTCTTAACTCTCATGTAAGAGTAACCTCCTGAGAACACTAACTATATCAAGGATTTCTCTTCTCACTTAGATAGACACCTAATTTTTTTGTTTTGTAGTCTTGGAAAAATTTAGTCATGACACCTTATTCAAAGAATCTACAACCTAAGCTTGTTGGTGCAACTCTATCAATTACAAAGTGTAATCCATTTTAATTTAAGCATTAATTTTAAGGTATGTGATTACTCAAGGGTAATGAACGTGAAACTACCAATGTTATGACTCATCAATGAAATAAATATGCACACCTAAAAAACGATTCCAAGTGCAATTTGTATTTGAATATGAAAAAGGGGTATGCCACTACATGAGATGCATAGTTTTCTCTTCAAATTCCAATGCAATCATTCCTGTATGAAAACCTGAACCTTTTTCCATCTAAGAAAACCTAATTCAAGTACTATTTCCATGCAAATGCATCATGCACAAACATGCCAAAAATAAAAATACTTTTTGTATTTTAATAATAAATGACTTGAAAATGCAACAAAAGACTCTATTACTCCCAAAACTTGCAAAAAGTATTAGACACAAGACAAGCAAGACACTAAGACGAAAAGGTCTAATGCAATAATATAAAAAAAAGGAGAAGAATAACAAGACCAGCTTTTAACTAAAATGAAAGAAAAATAAGTCTCTAATCAATACATGAGCAGTAAACAAACATCAAAAGCACCGAAAAAGACTCAGCAATACTCACAACCCACCCAACATATGCCAAACATCAAGATCTCATTCACTAAGAGGGATGTATGTGATTGTTCACATAAAACCCACGTGTATATGTGACTGTAAGTACTACAGTCTGCGAGTATATGTGACTGTTACCTCTATGACCTGTGTACATCAGGAGGAAGGAGGTAAAAGGGTAGGCTAAGACTAAAATTACTTAAAAGGAATACCAATGGACTAACATACTCCCAAACTTAACATAAAAACATAGAGAACTAGAGAAAAAATCAATCACATCATGCATCCAAACCCCAACAAAAAGGAAAGTCCCTAGTGGATTCGCCACTTATGTTACGAAGAAAACTTCCTATGGATTGGGGTGGACCACAACAACATATGACACCAGAAGTCAATCCACTTCAAATATGCTAAAGAGATAAACAATTCTAACACTAAGTGATGAGAAGCATACCTTATTCCAGATGTTCGTAATATATCGTCATTGAGCTTTCAACCACACTTACACCTACATTTGATTCTCAACAACAACGAAATATATGAGCATGCTATATATTAAGCATTAGAACCCACTCTAACATTTATAAATCCAATATATATAATTAAAGAAACAACATCCATGGACACGAATATTCATAGTTACACAAATACAATGGATGAGAAATGGATATTTCTATTAATTTTAACAGCGATATAAGTGAGAAAATCTGTCGGCACCTTGTCAAAACATAGAAACTGAGTTGTCCACCTAGGACTTCACTACTTCAATCCTCTATATCAATGCCAGGCTCAAAAGACAATGACAATCTTGGGAAGAGCATCAATGGGTTCTCAAAGGACAAAGGGATGCAGACTTAAGTATGCAAGAATTGGGCACAAGTCCACTATAGTTCCTTTTCTCTAACCAATTCTTCCCCTCTAATGCATCCAAGTAGCTCAATATATAGCCCTTCAATAGGAAGTGAATGGTATAGTTAGAGCATTTCTAGGAATATGGAAAGCCAATAGTCAGTTTATTCATTAGTTGATGAGGAAAATTCTAAATATTTTATTTTTGGGCACAGTTCCCAATGTACACGGGTCATAGTGCAGAAAGTTGTGTGTACACATGGTCTGGAAGATGGTGACCTACGCATACCAATAACCATGACTTTTTAAGAGATTTTCTATAGCATCAAAGTTTATTTTGAGGAAATGGGGTCCAAAAATTATGCATAGGGACAAGGAAGGCCATAAAAACATGATCTACCAAGTATGGTAAAATCAGCTATAACAGGATGCATGAAAACATGTCTTCCATAGTAATTAAAATATGCAGTTGTAATAATTATCAAAATACTTTGAATGTATAGTAAGCTAAGAGATCTCATAGTTAAGAAACTATATCTATCATATCCAACCAAATTTAAATGGTTGAGTTTAAAATATGATCCATTGTTTAGCATCTTTGATATGGAGAGACATAAACCTACTAGAATCTTGTAATGGTGGGAGTGTTACCTCATTATAAAATAAAACATGAGGAAAGTGGCAATTACTAGTATGCCAAATTTTTGGTGCATAATGATGAGTTTTGAAACTTTGTTCAAAGACTTTATTGCATAATCCTCCCTCTATGAATTAAAATTTTAGCCAAGAATTCCTTATTATCAAAGGAAGAAACTAGTGAAGGCTCTCCTCTTATTTAACTTGATATAGGGAGTAGGGTGGAAATTTATGTTATATTTATTAGGAATACCGACCAACTTCCTAATTTTCATGTATGATAGTGATTGCTAATTTATAACTTTAATAGTGATTGTGTGTAGTGGGACTTCATTAATGACTCTTGTTGCATCCGAACTCACCTTTAATAGTGATTTCTAGTTTATAACTTTAATAGTGATTGTGTGTAGTGGGACTGCATTAACGACTGTTTGAGCATCCAAACTCTCCTTCTTCTATATTTTTATGGTATTTTGTTTCTTCTTGTTAGAATATTCTCCTCTTTCAACGTTCTTTTTCTCCAAGCTATCATCTTAATAAATCATCGAGTGAAAAATTCCATGCTTTTTACAACTAATACCGTGTCTCCTTAGTGGAATCTATTATGGTGTTTTGACCTACTAAATTCAGCAGATGGTTACAAATAAGAATTTTGCAATTCGAATTGAAATGAATTATACAACATAACAATGAGAAACTTTTTTTTATGCATATGTGGGTAGTAGACGATTTCAATTTAAATAATATTTATTGAGTATGTAGGAGATATTACAAATTAAGTTGTATTTTCAAAGTTATCTTGAAATATTTTGGAACTCTAAAATTTTGGAAACCAATGAAAATAAAATAATCACCTATTAATGGGTATGATAATAGCTACCAATAACCAAGATGACATATATGCTTTGTTCATGGGGATAGACTTTCATAATCTCCCTTAAAATTTTAAAAATATAATCATGGGTGACTCTCTTTTACTCATTTAGAAGGTGTGTAAAGTGGACACGATAAATGGATAAATACAGAGAAAAACTATTGATCTACAAGGAAAAATTAAAGAAGAAAATATGGTGTATATACATCGACATAATAATATTCGTGTCGATTAAATTGCAAACCAAACTATATTTTTGGAAAGGGGGTTTATGAATCAAAATATTGGATTGTATTTAGAGGTGATAGATCCCATAATGGTTAATCACAAAGGCCTCAATGCATGCAAAAAATCTATTGTTTCATATAATCATTGAGTGTTAGTTTTTATTAGATATTATTATCTTAGTTAGGATCTTTATCTGGAAGAATAAAAAGTATAAGAATATGTATATTGATAGAACAGATACACAAGACACAAATATTTTTATCGGGGAAACCATAGAGGAGAAAAGCCCACAAAGTTCCTCAGAATAGTACATTCACAAATATTATGTCTTAATATGATCAGACCCAGTAATAAGAAGTCTCCAACAACTATCTACCTCTCCTCCTTTGTCTCTCTCCCTCTCTCATGCAAACTTGAGTGAGTGTGTATAAATGAGGGAGGGAACCTCCCTATTTATACTAATCAAGTGACTGGTCTATCAAATGAATGAGATCAACCTCTTACCCTAACAGGGCCTAATTCTCCTAAAGAGACTCCAAAAATGCATTACATGATGTTTCACTAGAGACTATTTCCCCAACTTACAACAAAGGTTGTACGTGAAGGTATATACACAATAATGAACACCCGAAAGGAGGTAAACACATCTCTGATGAGGGTACACCAACATACATTGATAATATACATCATAATATATTCCAAAGTTACAAATAAATCAACACTCCCTCTTAACTAGGAAGGTATTCTCTCTCGTCCATAGTTATCAACACATATAGTCTAGTCATCATCACATAGTCATCATCATAGTTGCTTCCATCATCATCTTCTTATCGATCATCGAAAGGTACTACATGTCATCATAAGTTTCTATAAAGCCAACCCTTTTTCATGTTGAGTGTAGGCCTAGTTCTCATCTAGGTCTTCATCACATCTAAGAGAAGGGATCGTGTAGGAACAGTCGAGTACCTTCTTTATATTTACACAAAAATAACGTGTCTCCTACCTTTTTCTCATCATATCCAGATCATCTCTTTTGTCCTACACAAAAAAAAAAACACACAGAGCACACATCCCAAATGAAAATCGCATGCGTTCTATCACCATAGTAGTATGCCCATATCTTTCACGTCATTAAGACAATATGTAACATCTACTATACAAGAATCACCTAGGAGCACACTCAGTGCATTATGTATCTCCATGGTCAACCTGTTCTATACCAATAAAGGAGAACGACCTAGGTGCACCTCAAGTGCTTCTTGACCTTATCATCTCAAACATGAGAACACACACACAACACACACACACACACATGTAAGGAATGATTACGATCGAACAACCTGCTACACTAGGGCTTTTACATTCAAGGTCAACCTCAAGGACTTATTAAATATGAACAACTTGCATCCAGGATATTTTCCATTCAGACAACCTTCAGGGCGTATTACATCTAAGTAACCTATGTACCACACTAGGGATCTTTTTACACTTGGAAAACCCGCAGGACTTATTACATCCAAATAACCTGCGTACCACACCAGGGTGAATATTTACATTTAGATAACCTGTCTAAGGACTTATTACACTTGAGTAACCTATGTATCACGCTAGGACTCATATTTACACTCAGACAACCTACACGACTGATAACGTCCGAGTAACTTACTACACCAGGATATTTTTAGTTCGAACAACCTGTCTCATTTCTAATGTGAGATATCTTGCATCTCCATCTTCTGGTCTCTTTCTATTTCTAGCATAGAAACATTTCAGGATTGATTACATCCAAGGATAACCTGCGAGCTTCACCATGACTTATTACATCCAAGGAAAACCTATAGGACTGATTATGTCTGAACAACCTACGATATTCTCCAAGATTTTACACTCAGAAAACATGTTTCTCTAACTATGCTATAATTCAACACTCGCTCTTTTGAAGGGTCTCGTTCTAGATCACACCAAATCTTTCTCTAAATTACTCGAACTTCACACTAGCTAGAGGCTTGGTCAACACATCGACTATCTTCTCATATATTTCCACGTACTAGAGCTTCACTGCTCCTCTTTGCACCATATCCTTGATATAGTGCAATTTGATCTCTATGTGCTTCGACTTGTCATGGAACACTGGTTTCTCTCACAACTTCACACAACTTTGATTCTCACAGAATATACAAGTCACATCTAAATGGATATCAAATGAATCAGAGAGTAGCTTCGGGAACCACACTGCCTCACAACTAGATGAGCAAATGGAAACATACTCTATCTCGAGTGTACTCAACACCATGCATGACTTCTTCTTGCTAAACTAGGAGATCATGCCAGATCCCAAACTGAAGTAGAAACCTGAAGTTCTCTTCCTATCAGTGGTGCTACCTTCCCAATACGAATCAACATAACCGTGTAGGTTAATCTTTTTATTCACATCATACTTGATACCATAATCCATTGTACCATTTACGTACCTCAATACATTATTTGCGGCTATCGGATGAACATGTCTTGGATCTATCAGGAACTCACTTAGGGTGTTCACAACAAAGAATATGTCGGGTCTCGTATTCGTCAGATACATCAATGAGCCAGTCATCTCATGATACATCCTGTAATCAACTGACTCGGATGAAGCATCACACAGAACCTCCAAATCTCTTCAGGATATCCAAAGTATAATTTCCTTGAATAAAGGAAATCCCATCTTCATTCTGCCACACTTGCATGCCTAAGAAGTAGTGCATCATCCCTAGGTATTTCATCTCGAACTTTGTATCAAGTATCCTCCTTGCATCTTTAATTAGTTGATCATTTCCTATCAAAAACAAGTCATCGACATATAGTAGGAGCATCACTGGTATTCCAACTTCAACCTTGAAGTAAAGGTTGGAATCCTCTTTAATCTTGGTAAATCCCTAGATCATCAAGAATCTATCCATCTTTTAGTACCATGTCATCGGTGCTTGTTTCAATCCATACAAGGACTTCTTCAATTTGCACACATCAGTAAGTCTGTCACGTGTCTCAAATCCCAATGGTTATTCCATGTACACTTCCTCCTCGACTACACCATTCAATAATTGTTTTTTGACATCCATCTAGTGTATCTTCAATTTCATAACTACAACTAATGCAAGTATGGTCTTAATGGAAGTGTACCTCTCCACAGGTAAAAATGTCTCTTTGTAGTCTATGCCTTCTTTCTGTGAGAATCCTCGTGGTGCGAATCTTGCCTTGTATTTCTTGATGCTTCCATATGCAGCATGCTTAATCTTATAAATCCACTTCGAAGTCACGACAGACTTCTTTTTCGGTCTCGAAACTATCTCCTAGACATCATTCTTCATGATCAACTGATCCTCGATCATGGCATCATACAGTAGGCATGGAAAGTTACTAGGAAGTTATCACGACTTTAGTCACCCTGCCCTTTTGGTTTTTCGATTTGAAAGGTCTCATCTAGCTTAGACCAACCATTTGGTTATTGGTACACTACCCTAGTGTACCCTATACATATCAAAAGTTTGATCCAAAAATTTCTCCATAAGTTAAACTAGAATCTAGCCTGAGGCATCTAAAGCCCCTTCTCATATATTTCCAACTAGCAAGTATAACTCAACCCATGGACTTATGGAATTCCCAAAAGTTAAAATAACTACTCACATAGGTTTATTGGTTGAGTTGTCCCCTACCCATAAGATGTTACTAGACATTTTCATTCATGGTTATGGGTCCCCACAAAATCCTTGAATTAACAGACCCAAGACCCATGATTGAGTTTCCTACCAATCATAACCTCATAACATGCAACCAATCCATTAGTCATATATCAACATTATAACTATATGCTACCACATTCCATGAAGTGAACATGACTTTGGCATACACCACCCTATCCATAATAAATGATCAATAATAAATAAAGGCAAGTGGCCTTATAAAATCATATGATGATAACTTAACCATAGAATTATATGATCCTTGTGTCAGCGTGGATAACATAAAATAACACGACATCATTCATATAATAACGTGGTGAACATACCATAAGCATTATAATATCATTATGGGTATTAAGCAATTCTACCAAGCTATCCATGAAAACCACATTTTGATAACATGATCATCATTACAAGAACATATATCGCATGAAAACAAAAACCACATGCAATCATAACCATTTTCCTCATCATATATTTATCAGAGATACAAGAGTCCATCACATCATGACCTCAAAGCATCAAATCGAATGGAATCATGGTAAATTTCAAGTACTAGATAGCATAACATCATGCGTATGATAATAATCTTAAAACGTAGTATATGAAAATCAATAGAATATCATGAACTTTCATATCATGATTCATCAAAAAAAATCAAATTAGGTGGAAAGCATTAATATAAGTAATCATTACCGAAATACCACATTTGAAGAAAGAAATATTATCAAACCATTCATTATCGAGAAATACATTCATGATATATTATGAATGTTATGTGATATCATCAAGTTACAAATCTTGTTTTGTTATATTTTCTTATCTTAGGATAATAATATTGATTTTTAAATGGGTTGTGTCTAGCCTATACATGAATTGAATAGATTTTCATATGTTTTCTCCGCTTGAGATTTTCAAGTAAACTTCATTCATAGATGTAATATTTTTTCTTGGTTTTGTGTATCTTTTAACTACTATACAAAGTTCTTACATCACTTCACATCTTTGAATTGCTCATTCGAAAGGTTGTGATATCCAATAACATTTAAAAGGTTGAATACTAATTCATCATTATGTAAAATTTACATCTTATGTAATCTATATGTAAAAAGGAATGATAAAGCCATAAATATTTATTCTTAAAATATAAATATGAGTATTCATGCTTAGAGGATTAACTTACCTAATCTAATACATATACTAAGTTCAAACACAACAACTTATCTTTTAAAAACTCTTCACACATCTATTTTCCTAAGATAAAAAAAGGTCATAAATTTATCTTTTAAAAACTCTTCACACATCTACATTCCTAGGATAAAAAAAAAGTCATATAGATCTAAAACCATATTTAGCCTCCACACACACACACACATATATAACTTCTCAATTATTGCTAACATTAACAGTTGGATTATGTCCATGGTTTGGTAACATCGATGAATTGAATTTAAAAAAATAAATAAATAAATAAATAAATAATAAAAAATAAAAAAATTATATTGTATATTTATTATTGTTGTTACTTATTCTCTTTTTTATTATGCTATGTTAGTCCCCACTAAGTCAACTTTAAATTTTATTATTATTTTCACATTAAGTCTTACCACTAAGTCAACATTAAATTTTATTGCTTTTTTCACATTAAGTCTTGTCGCACTAGAGATTAAGTCTTTTCTTTGTTGTCTTTGTGGGTGTATTGTTGTCCTTGTGGGTGTTACATTGATCTTGAATCTCACGGTAAAATGGATAATTGCACCGAAGAGGTGCATTAGTATGGGAGAGATGTGTAACTCCTTCCGTGCTCATCCTAGAGTTGACACTTGTTCTTTATAAAAAATAATAAAAAATTATTAAAAATAACATGTTTTTTTAAATTAAATTTAAATTATTTAGAATTGCATATATATAAAAAAGAATATAAATTAGATAAACTAAAATCATAAACATTGGATTAGACATTTTCTCAACATTTCTACTTTACAAAAAGGTTTACACCTTGAGATATTTGATCCCTTTGGGTGCTTGGTAGATCCCCTTTTAGATGGATCTATGCTGGTGGGTAGTTTAGAGTTGTTGGCATTGAGTGTTATTACATATAGCAACTCTTTGTTGTCTTTATCGATTTATTATTGTTTTGTGGATGCATATTTGTGTAGCAACTTATACACATCTGTATAAGAGTGTTATCCCAAACAAAACATGATTGTTGGATTCACAAGGAAAGACTATTTTTCTCTACCAGGAATGTTTACTATTTATTTACAAAATCTTTGCAAAAAGAAAAGAGAAAGAAAGAATAAATCATTATACAACAAATTGTTTTATGCTAGCAATATCCACACATAGAATAAATCAATATAGACAAATGTTTTGTTTGCTGTATGCTAGCTATTGCAACAAAGACTACGATCTCAATTTGTTGTGAATGAAAATCAAGAGAGTAACCGTGCACTTTGTGTGCATGTTAGTAGCAATGCCACCGTAACAATGGCGTACACCATGACTAAAACCAATCAAATAAGAACACCACATGTATATGTTTATTTGTAAGCATGCTCCAAGCATATCGTCTTTTACTCAGGAATGCCCTTCAGGATCCATGTAAGCAACGATTCATTTTTGTTTCAGAAAGGACTCCATCGTTATGGGTTTTTCCCATAACGAGCATGGCTATTGCAACTTGTAATCGTCTTTGTCAATGGTTAAGAGATGGATAAGAGATCTCGAGAATGATATTTTTTTTTACATTGGGGCAACTCCATTTGGACCGAGGGACGCTTTCTCGCTTTCCTGGGGTCATTGTTTCTACTTAACAACGTGAATTTCAGCGTTTGGTGAGCATAAATATATAGATCTAATGTTTATTAATAGCTTGAATAGTTACAAAAATTGAAGTAAAGTATTTCACATTTTTTGAAGCAAATCTAGATGAAAGCAGAACTGATCTGTTGTGGTTGATCTCTGATATGATATATCAGAGAATCGAACTATTTCGAATGCTTCCAAGAATTCAAGATCTGATATATTATTTAAGTGTATGTGATCCAATGAATAGAGTATTGGCACTATATTGAATTCGAATTCATTGCTTTAGAAACACATTAAAGAAACTCAGCCTGTAATGAAATCGCTTTGTCAAACACTGAAGAAAATATGAACATTTAAACACTGGAATTATATCTTTCTACATCAAATATATCTAGGGAACATACAACTCTATATACTCCTAAGCAATGAGATCAGAACTATCTTCTGCAGTTGGATAATCCAAAGATATGTGATCATCCAAGACGGCGTAAGGTTACAGTAACTGTTGGATTTCCAAAGGATTCTTCTCACAGTTGTCGAGTTGCTTTCTACGTTATTTTCCTTTCGAAGTTTTTCTTTCTTTCTATTTTATATTAAAAAATAGTTACAAACAAAATAGTACCACTGAGTTGAGTTCAGAAGAGATGATTCAACAATGAATGCAGGCTAAACACATTTATTGAAGGATTAAAGGTGTTTGAGGTTATGCTTTACTAATCTAGATTGGTTTAATCACCGACTCAACTGCAGTTAGCAAATCAATCACTTAATTTTATGATTTTTATAATCTATAGATTAGAACAAATGGAGGTTTACATAGATGCAGTCAAAACATGTCCTTACTTCTAAGTGAATAATATTCTTGATGATAAGGACCCCATCTAGCATTACTAGTGACAGATTGGGTGTCCTTTGAAAAGGGGTGCCATGGAGTCATTTAACTCCTAGATCCTTCCTTGGGTAATCTGTTTATAGTATTGGTAGAATAGGTCCTAGAGGAAGAAGCCTTGGAGCAGCTGTATAAACTCATGGAAGGAAATTCATAAGACTATATAAATCCAGGAGCAGATTGAGAGTTGAAATACCACAGCTAGTTGATTGTCATATAGTTGAAAGACCCACCAAAGTTTGATGTAAAAAGGAATGCATGAAAATATTAGATGACCTTATAGTTTTATGATGACAGATAATTATAGCAGATTTTTTTTTGTTATTATGATTAGTTATCCACTATAAACAGTAATTCTATCTTATTTCAGAATGGTATACCAATAATGATTAGGTTACTGCAATTTTAGGAATAAGATGAAAAGTTATCCACTAATTCTAAGCTGATCAAAGTGATAACCAAGAGCCTATTTCACAGGAATTTGTGAGACTTTAAACCTGGATGGATTTGTTTCAGAGTTAAAATGTTTCAAATATTAATAGAGATCTAGTAGAATACATGAATATATCCAGACATGAATCAAATAGTATGCTCAATCACAGCATAAATCAAATCTGTGAGATCTATATAGATCTATCAATTTTGAAAGGTTCATAGATCTTAAGATAGGAAACTAAGTTTTGATACCAAAACTAAGGTCTAGATGGTCTTAAAGACAAATTTATTAAAAATATTGATATCTACATTCTGTTAAGGCTTCAGCTCCTTCCTCCTCTTTGGAGGTGACTTTGGAGGTGGTAAGTCATCAGGAAAATTAAGTTTTGCTTTTTTCCCTCTGGTCTTCCTAGCTGCTGCATCAAAGGCTCTAGCAGCCTCCTCTTGGCTCCCAAATGTACCAAGCCATTTGTACTTCCCTTCTTCACAAATTCTAATTTCTGCGGCCCACTTACCCCCTAAGCGCCCTTTGATGCCTCTATATTTAGCCTTTCTTTCTTTCTTAACTATTTCTTTGGGCTGGGAGGGATATGTAGCATGAACCCCTTCAAAAAACAAAATATATGAATGATATACCCATCGCATCACATTGCTGATGCACATTATAAACTATATAAATATATGAATCAAAAAGTTACTCACTTTTCAAACTCTCAACTACTTCTTTGCATGGGAAGGATATGTGGCAGGGACCCCTTCAAAAAACAAACTACATGAATCATATACCCATCACATTTTTTATGCACATTATAAACAATATGAATAAAATAGTTACTCTACTTTGGAATGGAAAGACTACTTTATAAATATGTCATAAACAGTACTCAACATGACAATGAGCAAAAAGCTAGCATTAGAACCAAAAAAACATGTACTTTTAAGCACTCATGTCCTCACCATGGCTCTAGAGTTTAGACCTCTCAAACCTTACAATCTAACAATGCCAGCATATATATTATAAGTTTACTCGCATATATATTATAAGTTTTCCAGAGTGGAGGTGCTTGTGACTAGTGAGTGGGTGCAAGAGTTTACTCTATTATGACAGTATGCAAAGGGCATAAAATGAAAAGCTAGAAATGCAATATCATATCCTACCACTGACCTCAAGGTGCAATACATATACAAAGTGATGTTAATCAGCAGACTGTCAAGGAAAAAAAGATCCTCTCATACACACACTAGACTATTACAAGGATGCAAAAAAATTCAACTGAAGAGCTATATATATTATCACACAGTAGCAGATGCAAACTAGTGATATACATATAAAGTATTACAATGTTATGTAACCGTTCCTGTAGGCCCTCATTTGCAATGTTGCAACCCTTGACTATTGCTGGTCTACCCTATCATGAACAACATTTGAGTGTTGTCTATGATGCCTCCCACAACACCTACCAATAATCCAAAGATCCACAACACCTACCAATAATCCAAAGATCGTCAAATTTACGAGCTTACATCTAGTGCTGTTGACCCTCCACCTTTCTATCTCCGGCAATGAAGCTATTAAGGAAGTGAACTCACAAAATACCTCGCTCTTTGCATTGTTCGCCCAACAAAACCATACAACATGCAAAAACGCATTCCATTTTATGTACTGCAACCCTTGCAGATATTTTTCAGTCAGGAACTGGCCTACCTCCTCTGGGAACAATACTACAATATTCTATTACCCAGCCTACCGTCTCACACCCTTTGAGGCTGTTAAAGTTTAACGCCACACTAAGCCCTTCTGGAATCGAGCCACATCCAACCTTTCTTATTCCCAATAATGGGCATCAAGAAAGGTGCTTAGTCAAAGATTATTGGGCTCTAGACAAAATCACTATAAAAACCGACATATTCTATCACAAATTGACCTCGCGGGTGGTAAATATTTCAAAAATTTGGACCTCACCGCAGGTTATTATCAGGTGGGCATGGTAAACAGTGATACATGGAAGACTGCATAAAAGACTATGTTTGGGTTGTTATATGAACGGTTAGTTATGCCCCTGAGATTAACTAACGGTCCTGCCACCTTCATGAGCTTTCTTGATGATATATTTTTTTTCATTTGGGTCAGACATGTGTGAGGAACATCATGTGCGCATTGCCTTTTAGTGGCACACCTTATTTTCTCGTAGGATTTTATTTATTTTCCCTATTCAAATTGGTGAACCTCTTTCACGGAATTAAAGGGATGTTTCAGAGTTGGAATTTGATGGATAACAGGTATGGTCATATACCGTTGATATTTTCATATACACATCTTGTCTCTCAAACTTAGAGTTGCAATGTTTGTAACAAAAGCAAGAACGCCATATCGAAAGTGCTCATTTAAGCAAAACGTTTTAAGACAGGGAAGTTTATAACGTCATAAAAAAAAATTGGTGTCTAACCTTCTAACACTTGATATGGTGAACGATGGTGGAACGTATGTCGCTGATAGCATGTTTGCTTATAGGTGAAAGGAGTTCTTTTCTCTCTTTGTGAAAGAGAGAAAATGCTCTTACACCACGAAGTCACTAACCTTACTTGATGCACTTTTGTCTTGCGATATTATCCACTAAGTAGGGCAAAAGTAGGGCAACATTTAATAATGTAGCTGCACTATTGTGAGTAGTTAGATTTGACTATTGAGTGACATAAGCAACACACCAGAGCGTAGCCAAAGCATTGCTTTTTTCCCTATTTATGAAATAAACACTGCACAGGTGATTATCCCTTTAGGTCGAGCAGTTAAAAGCAACAACCCCTCATTGATGGGTTCTCACTAACTAAACAGGCGATAACAATGGTTGACCAGCGAAAGTGGGAGGGCAGAGGCAAGCCAGTAAATAGAGATCCAATTTTAGTAAGTGGGAGGGTAATCCAATAAAGATCCAATTTTAGTAAGTGGGAGGGTAATCTAAATCAACTTAGAGTATTTGGCCGTTCACCCTAACCGATTGTTCGTTCTACCTCGAGCTGGAAGCATTGCCCCAACAGAACACGTCTCAAAGAAGGAGCATCATTATTTACCTTCCCACATTCATTAACGCATGCACATTAAAACAAAAGACCACAGCTTACCTTCACCAAAGGATTCATAACGCATGCACATTAAGGCAAAAACTCACAGCTTACCTTGAGCCAAAGGGCATTCCTGCCGGGCAATGTGTTCCTCTGCATTATCGGTTTCGCAGACCCTCTTTGTCGACAACCCAGCCATTCGTCAAATGATCTGATGTCCACAGTGTCTCAATCTGATTTTCAAATCAACACTATTAGCATTTTTATATGTGGAATGCATTGAGATTGACTCCCCTGGCGGGTAAGTTCTTTCAGAACTTTTGTGGTCCTTTTGATGCCGAATCAATGACGAATGGAAAATCAAGCTTATCAAATCCTGACCCTACACGTTGACCCGTCTGAGGCGTCAAACCATAAAGGAAAATGTAGTGCCTGCCATTAAACTTAAAGCCAAAGTTATTGAATTCATGCACCTTATTGAATTTCAAAATCTCGACATGGCCCCTGGGCCCTAACTAACTAAACCCTAGTAGTGTACTCATGTCTATCCGCATCGTTGGCTGGGGACGATTAATATGAAACAACTGTCGAGACAGACCGCCGTTCTTGTTTAGGGACTTGCAAAGAGGCTCATTTTCACTTTTTGTACTTACGGTGTGACCGCTTTTATGGCACATGGCTAATGAAATATGGTCAACTTTAATAAATTACACAATGATGGTTAGTGGTATAAATAATTTTAAATAAGGCTTTGGTTATAGTGATTAGTGATTAAAGTTTCCGAAGAATAACTAATTATAATAAATGAAGGTTAAATTTTTAGAAATATAACTCATTTTAATAAATAACTATTTATAATAGATGAAGGTTAAAGTTTTAGAAATATAACTAATTTTAATGAATTATAGTCGTTAAAGATAAAATATTGGTCTTACTTTCAATATTATAAAAAATGAAATAAACAATATACAATAACCTATGTTATAATTAGGTTCAAATCTACTTGATGAAATTTGTTGTATCATGTCGAGAACTTATGTTGTATTAAGTTCACTAACTTATTGTGTTAAGTTAAAGAGCTTGTGTTGTATCAAGCTAGGACCTTGATCAAGTCTTATTCGAGAGAGATGCTTGTACTAGGATCCTATGGTTACGATCATGACCTTATGTTAAGGTCTAAGACTTGTGCTGTATCAAGTCTGGAACTTATGGTGTATTAAGTTCACATGATTTATGTTGTAATATGTCTCGAGGATATACTATGTGATGTGGGTAGTCATCGTCAACAAGCGATACAAGTCTCCTTTAGGGATGAACTACCCCTAGAGTGTTTTACTTTAGCACGTGACTATATGACCATAAGTTCAAAACAATTCTTATGAGTATGATATGATATAGAATTAATGAAAACGCATTATATGGACCATGTAGAGAAAATAAATACGAGCATAAAGATAGAGGGAGAATTTTAATTGCACATGCATGTCACCAAGTGAACTCGAATTGATAAGACATCAGTCGAGTATTAATTATCATAAACAATTTTTTAGTTAATTAAGGAATCAACTCCTTAATTTATGCAAGTAGTTGTTGGAGATGACACTGATGGAGTTAAATTCAGTTATGCTCAGTTACATTCAGTTCTTTCCAGTTACATTCAGTTCTGTTTATTTACATTCAGTTCAGCTCAATTACATTAAGTTGCATACAATTCCATTCACTTCAGTTTAGTTCATTTAGCTAACAACTCAGTTAGAGACACTTAAACTCAATGAATTAATGGAGGGAATATATCTTCCTTATGGGATATAATTATGGAGCTTCAACTTAGCACCAAGTGAGTGAGGGTGCATGGTTGAAGATGAAGAAGTGTTCTCAGTGTGAACTACTTATTGAAGCATGTAATATTCACTATTATCCTATGATTTTGATGTCACAAATTTTATAATTGTTTTTATATTATTATTTATTCTTTACTTATCCAAATTTCTATGTTAAACCTAAAACTTAGTCTATGTTGGTATTGCTTATTTGTTTTGATATGTTTATATCTACTAAAGTATTAAGTTATACCATGGACTACCTAGTGCACCTAATCAAAAGGATTAATTCCACATATCCAAGAATTATCATATCAAGCTCTGTTTCCTCTTTGGAATGAAAACATGGTGGGAGATCTATGAGGAGACCTCGGCTGCAGCCTGAACCGGGGCTATGGCGCCGGGGAAAAGGCTTCACCCTATTCGCCATACATTGTTTTATGCCCTTCTCTTTACATTACTTGTTTTTTATGGCATGGAAGGTTATCTTGGTGTTGTTTTTCTTCTTTCTTAACGGTGTAGGGTTTGTCTACTTGTTGTTTCGATGGTGTAGTCTTGTCTTTTGGGTCATCTTCTGGTTTTTTCTCCTGCCATAGGTTTCTCATTTTTCTTTCTCATGCTCTGGTGGGCGCTCACTTGAACGTAACTAGGGTTTCGTCTTTCTTGGGGTTTGACGTTTCTGTACCTAGACCTGGAAACTGGAGTCCATCCTCCACAGTGGAGGACTAGTACCAACGAGCTAAAAAAACTGGGAATACACAATTTACTTGAGCTGGGTCTCGGTGGTCAGCCTCCTTCTGACTTCTTCCGATTTTTTATGTTTATCTTAGGGTTTCTTTGAAGGGTTGTCTAGATTCTGCGACACAACTGGTCTCCTTTCTTGCTTTTCCTTCGGGTGGTGTTAGGTGGTTTAGCGTTCCGACCGGGTTCCCCTTCACGAGCTCCCGGGTTTTAAGGGTTTTTTACTACCAGTTCACTCAGGGTTTGCAGGTGTCCTTCTTGTTATTTTGTCAGCTCTTTGGGGGTTTCTTTTGTCACACAGAACCTTCTCTTATGATGTCTTATTATGGGTTCCTTTCGTTGGGTTGACTCTTCACGCTCCCCTTTTTGAAACCACAACGTGGTCATTGCATGGCTTTCCTACATGATTGTGATACCCCCTTACATGTTTCTTGATTTTCTTGGAGTCCTTTCGAGCTCAGTCATTGCCGACGAGGGTTTTTTAAGAACCTCATACTGAGATGGAAGAAAACCTCTCACCTTCTAGGCTGCATAGTCGCCGCTGAAGGTCTGCAAAGGCTCTCAAAGTACGAGAAGGAAAACTGCATTTTGTTCTTAGTAGAGACATATTTTTGGACAGGGTAGAGGCTTTATGCTCTCGAGCCCTTATCGGCAGACTGGAATATACGAGAATGGGGAAGAATGACTGGCAAATCTGGGCCGCTAGAAAACTGGAAACCTCTCTTCTCGTACACACCTTCGATCAGCTTATTAGCCAGAGCCTGGATAGTTATTGTGTTCTTGGAAGAAGCACGTGCACTGTCTATACTCAACTCCTTATGTCGCATTCATGAGGGGTCTCTTGTTCTGGACCGTTTGCACATACACTTCGACCCTCAAAGAGAACGGGTAAAAAAACGACATTTATGGGTCTTACTTCCTGGTCTGCCACTTCCTCGGTGGAATCGTGAAGTAATGGAAGGTATTGGGAATACTATTGGGAGGTTCGTCACCGTTGAAGATGACTTCCTTCACTCATATGATAAACAGAAGGCAAAAATCCTTGTGGAAATGGACTTATCCATGGGTCTCCCAGCCGAGGTTGATATCATCTGCCACAAAAGGGTTATTTAGTAGAGGCTCGACTATTTAAATGTGCCCTTCCGCTGTAGAAACTACAGAGCTGTGGGCCACCTCCGAAGGACCTGTCCGGAGTTCAGAAAATGGAATGCTTCTCCTATTCAAACACCTTCTTCTCAGGCATACGTACCTTCCCCCTCTCCCATTTCAAGGGCCAATGATGAAGTCGAGCTTAATAAAGGTATGCTTTCTCAAGCTTGCTCCTTTTTTTATGATGCTACAAAGCAAGACCTCCTATTTATTGACTCATTCACAGCCTTGGGCCCTCCATCTGGATCAGTTGTGAATTTAGAGTCTTGGGTTATTGATACTGTGCCTAGTAAGACAGCCTCGGGCCCCTCCTCTAGATCACATGTGAACTTAGAGTCTCGAGTTATTGATACTGTGCCTAGTAAGACAACCTCGGGCTCCTCCTCTGGATCAAATGTGAACTTTGAGTCTCGGGTTTTTGATACTGTGCCTAGTAAGACTCCTTTGACCACTATAGAGAAGATTCTTACTCCCACGATGTCACCGGTCATGTTACAAGAGCCAAGGCCTCCTTTAACGAATTCCCTTCCATCTCCTCCTCCCAACTCTGCGATGCCTTCCATTTTCTTGGACTTAGACTCCCCCCCCTACCTGGTTCCAGGCCACCCTCGGTACCTTCGCCTCCTTGCAGTCCGATCACTACTCCTTCCTTTGTGGATCCCTCACTTCAAACCTCTTTGGACATTTTTACTGACAAAAATCCACAATCTCCCTCGGTCCTCCCATTGGACTTTATATGCTTTCAAAATGTGACTATTCGGAGAAAATAAAAAAAAATCGCCTCTTTCCTCCTCGGACTCTCCTCCTCCTTACTCACATTATACTCCTCTTTCTGCAAGGCTGAAGGAAGCCGCTCGTAATATCCATTCATCTCCCCTCGGGCCCTTAGAGCAAAAAAGCCCGTCTCATCCGGAACTTAATGATAATTCTATCCTGTAATGTACGTGGCTTTGGAGGCCTGGCCAAACACAAAAGCCTCCAGAATCTTTTTGTCCCTCTTTCACCTGATCTTATCATCTTATAGGAGACTATGACTAGCTCGCATCCAGCACTTCTGGCCTTTTCTAAATTGCGCTCAAGGTGGGAATACTGTGCTCTGAGCTCCTCAGGTCTCTCGGGGGGCTTACTAGTGGCATGGAACCCTCGTTGTTTCAAAATTAAAGCCTTCAAAACTGTGGCTAGGATTCTCCTTAAAGCTCAGGTCCTGGGTTCCTCGTTGAATCTCTCTCTTCTAAACTATTATGGGCCTTATAGCAATCGAGAATCTTTCTGGGAACTGGATTATCAAGGTGGTATACTTGGTCAACCTAATATAGTTTTAGCTGGTGATCTCAATCTTACCTTAAACTGCTTTGAAGTTTGGGGAAAAAAGGCTCACCATGATCCTCTAGCCCCTTTTTCTCTCACCTCTTTTCTTCACATCAGCTTGTGGACATTGCCCCTGCCTCTGTTGGTCCAACATGGAGAAATGGCCTCTTAGGTGATGATGGAATTAGCAAAAGATTGGATAGATTCTTGCTATCCTCTAGCCTCATTTACCATTTACCTCAGCACAGGGTTTGGGCTTATCCCTCAGCCATCTCGGACCACTATTCAGTTATCTTGGAATGGAGGGAGACCTCTTCTCCTTGCGCCTTCCCTTTCAAATTTAACCACTCTTGGCTGGATTTTGATGATTTTGTTAACATGATCAAATTAGAGTGGTCTCACCTCTCCTTGGAACCCACTGTTTCCTTTATGGACTCCTTTGTGTTTAAGCTTAGGATTTTGAAAGCGAAAATCAAAGACTGGACTCATCATAAGTCTCTCGAGTTGAAAGATAAGAGTATTATTTTTGAGAAAGAGATACATAATATTCTTACCTCCTCCCAATCAGGTATCCTCTCCCCAGAGACTCTTTCCTCTCTCAAGGCTCTTCAAATGGATCTGAAAAAGTTAAGGGATCATGAGATCCTTTTTGCCAAGCTAAAAAGAAGTATGATCTGGGCCACTTTGGGTGACTCTAATACCAAATTTTTCCATTTTGTAGCTTCAGCTAGGAAAAACCACAATGTGATTTGGGGTCTAAAGGATGAGGAGGGCTTGGTGGTTGAAAGCGACTAGGATTTGAAAGACCTGGGTGTCAGGCACTTCCAAAGAATTTTCAAAGACGACAATCTTACCACTATTTTAGCTCAGTTGAATGTTATTAAACTTTACCCATCCTTTTTCTCCCCTAAGGCTCGGTCTAACTTTAGCTCCAAGGTGACTCATTTGGAAATTGAAAGGGCCCTCAAGTCTTTCAAGAAAGACAAATCACTTCGGCCTGATGGGTTTCCTGTAGAGTTTTTTCTTACTTTTTTTGATCTTTTAGGGGATGACCTGGTACATTTGGTGGAAGAATCTCGGCTGACTGGGATGGTTCTGCCCTCTCTCAATTCGACTCTTATTACCCTCATACCTAAAAGAGACAATCCTTCAACCTTTGCTGACTTCCATCCTATCTCTCTTTGTAACTTAATCTATAAGCTGATAGCTAAGGTTGCCGCGAGTCACCTCAAACCCCTTCTTGAATGTTTCATTTCTACGCAGCAGTTTGGGTTCCTAAAAAATCATCAGATCTCAGAGCCTCTGGCCATAACTCAAGAAGTTCTCCACGCTATCAAAACCAAGAACAAAAGTGCTCTTGTCCTCAAACTTGATCTATCCAAATCGTTTGACAGAGTCAACTGGTCTTTCATGAGGCTCATACTTCTTCAAATTGGTATGCCTCTGGAAGGAGTCAACTGGATTATGGGTTGCCTCACCTCGGTCAATTTTGCTCTTCTCATAAATGGCTCCCCCTCTCTTTTTTTTATTGCCTCGTGTGGCATCAAACAGGGTTTTCCACTTTCTCCTCTTCTTTTTATCCTTGTGATTGAAGGACTCAGCCTTCTTATTGATGATGCCCATAGGCAGGGTCTAGTAAAAGGGATAAAAATTTCAAAGGACCTTTCCCTTACTCATCTTCTTTTTGTTGATGACGTGATACTTTTTGGTTTGGGTTCTTGCGAAGAATGGATAGCTTTCAAAGTAATTTTGGAAACCTTCTGCGAAGCATCAGGAATGCTCATAAATGCTGAGAAGTCTTGCTTTCTATTCAACAATGCTGATGATGAGCTTCCAAACAGAATCTCTCGCTCTCTGTCTTACAAAACCCAGGACATCTCTATGGGTTAAATTACCTTGGTTACTTTATAAAACCTATGGGATATTTGGTAAGAGATTGGTTTTGGCTCATAAAAAAGTTTGAGAAAAGGATTCATCATTGGTCTTTCAACCTCTTATCTTTGGGAGGGAGGCTAGTCCTTATCGTGGTTGTTCTGACTAGCTTACCGGTTTACTGGTTGTCTTTAGTCCACCTTTCGAAATCCATTCTGAAGAAGTTTAAAAGTTTAATCTTTGATTTTCTTTGGGGCTCCACGGGGAATAAGAAAAAATACCACCTTGTTGATTAGTCCTCTCTCTCCAAGCCTACTACTCAAGGTGGTTGGGGTATAAAAATTTTAGAATGGTTCAGTACTTCCTTAAGACTTAATTCCTTTTGGCTCGTTCTATGTGGTAATGGTCTCTGGTTCAAAGTGATCTCTGTGAAATATTTAAAGAATCACAATGTCCTGACATGGTTTTGAGGCAAATCTTTCTCAGCTATGGGTGCCACTGTTATTTGGAAAGGCTTTATAAGTACTATCACTTGGCTTGGAAAGGGACTAATATGGTTGGCAGGTAATGGTGAAAGCATAAAGGTAGGCGTGGACCCGATCTTGAGTATGGCAACATGTTTTGTTCTGCCACAGGAACTCCGTATTTATCTGGAAGATTATGGCATTTCATCACTTGCATAGGCCAGAAATTGTTCTAATGAAGCTATGAACTATTGGCTCACAGCCACGGATTTGGATCTTGGTGGAGAATGGCATTCTCTTTGGGAGAATTATGTTAGGGGACTGGAACATGGGAGGATACGTCTCAGATCCTCACCTGATCACTTTCTTTGGACATATAGGAATTTCTCAGGATCTATTACCGTGGAAAAGGTATATGAGTGTATGGTGGACCACTTAAAGGAGCCTAACATGGACTCATCCATTGTTTTTCAAGTTTTATGGAAATACAATATTCCGGAAAAAAAACAGATGCTTTATCTGGCTTCTCATAAAAAATAAATTATTAACATGGGATCAGCTCATCAAACGCGGCTTACAAGGTCCTAGCTACTGTCAGCTGTGCAAACAAGAGGAAGAAACAACCCATCACCTTTTCCTAGAATGCCATTTCATGAAGAATACCTTTCCTGCTGTTTCTAAACAGTTTAACTCCGGATCCTTTTATATTGCTTCCTCTGGATCTACAGTTCGATTGCTTCTGGAACTTTGGATTAGAAAACATTCTTTGAACTTTCCCAAGTTATACTTGTCGTTCTTCACTTTTTGGTCTATTTGGAAGAAAAGGAATTTATGTTTCTTCAAGGGGAAAAATCCAGCTGTCTATCCAGTCCTTCAACATATTCATTTGCTCTTCCATACTTACTCTATGCCTATAAAAAATATAAAACACAGAATGGTAGGACTGTCACCAAAAATGGAGTATCCCTGTGGGTTTTTTTATGGTGCAGCTGCCAAGAACATAGTGGGGGCAGGATTTATTTTGTACTTGAGTAGATCCCATAGTATACATTTCACCATGGGCTGTGGAAGGAGTACTAATACAAAATCAAAGTTGATGGTTCTGTGGGCTCTTCTCTCCATCTCAAAGATCATGGGAATTCCTCTTCACTCTCTTTTCGAAGACTCCCTTGTCATCATATCATGGGCTATAGGAAAAGGCACCTTGAACTTACCTCATCTATGTCGTTGGTGTGATGATTTAAGAGATTTACTACATAACTTTCCAGATTTAAATTTGAAACACATATACTGTGAGCATAACCAGATTGCAGATAGTCTCTCTAAATCTGCACTCTCCCTTGATTCAGGCTTTGGGAATTTCCAGGAATTTTGGGATGACAAGATTACTGATCATGGTAATTTTCAGTTATATTAGTATGTGCTGGCCCTTTAAGCACTATTTTGATGTTATTAGCTGGGAGCTAAGCAATCCCATGAAGAGATGTTCTGTCATCTTTTTATGCTCATGATTTATGCAATTTCTGTTCATATTAGGAAACTGATAAAAATCTGACCTATCCATACAGGAGTGATGATAAAAGCCTACTTCAAAACAGGTTGTGCTCTCATGCCCTTGGTATGATGACAGTGACTCATTGTTTCAAGAGGATCCATTTCTGAACATATCTATGGAGACAGTCTCTGTTTGAATGTATATGATGATCTTTGATTCAATAGAATAACAAGATCTGGTATTTTTTTTGCTGAAAAAAAAGTTATACCATGGATGAAATCTAAGAATATGAGTGATTGATTTATGTATCTAGTCCATGTGGTGATAGATCTTGTTGTTTCATTTAGTCTAGATGTTATTTTCATTATTGCACACTCACTAATGTTCTTTTGTTGTGTTGAGTTATTGATTCTTGTTGAGTTTAGTTTATTAAATCCCTATGTATTTTTTTTTATAACTTGAAAAAGAGTTAGTGGTGGAAATTTTGAATTTATTAATTGACTCACAGGATTGAAGATCTTGTGTTTGTCTTTTTTTAAAGTGTTTACTTGTTAGTGTTGAGATCAAAGGAAAAATTAGGAGGCATTTGACGAACTCACAAGGACTTTTTCGATAAAAGATCATATTACTAATGGACTCAAATAGGAATTATGGAGAGAAAGAATAGAAGTCGTGTAATAACTAGGACAAAACAAGCCTTTACAAGGATGGAACCAAAGAACATTCAAAGCCCAGTTAATACTAACCTAAACTAAATTTAGGGGTAGAGAAAGATATAGAGAATAAAAAAATGTTGAGAAGGACAAATGGAACCAATCACCTAAAAACCAAAATGGAACACAAGAAAAAACACTACTAAGTAGCTAGTATGACCGTAAACAAATCAAAATCTAAATGTGCAAAATCAAAGAGAGCAAAGCTAACTCACAAAACCTGTCCATGGGGTGAATCCACTACAACCATATAGATTACAAGAAAAGGACTTAACAAAAATGAGATCAATATAGACTTGACTATTATTATGAAGCGCTGAAGAAAAGTAAATGACAAGAAAAAAATTATTCTAATATCCCCAAGTTACTTACTGTTGATGACATCGAGAACATGAAGTATCATTTGTTTACACATAACACCTAATAGGATCTAGCAAGATAGCTGGACCCTTCAACTAAATGAGTAACGTTTAAAGTTTCTTTGCAAAATTTTAGAGTCATGGTATCAAAGGACTATCATTTAGGAATTGGGACCAAGTGGTTAATGATTTTCAAGAATCGTATGAACAACCCCATGACAAGCCCTCAACTTTTTACATGATCATAGGAACCAAAGAGTAACAAGGAGATATTTTTTGAAACATTATGATCTTTGTTGGAAAATATATTTGGACAATTAAAATATCAAATTCCAAAACATGGAAAAATTTATTGGTTCATCTAAAGCCTTTATCTTACCATCTAATCATGAACTTGGGGAACTAGACCTAAGTCCTATTGCGGAGTCATTGTTACAATGTGTTGATGTATTTGTAACTTCGGAATGCATTCACTTGTATATCTTATATTGTATTTTTTTTGTACCCCGATGTTCCTATCGGGATAATCATTAATATAATAAAGTCATGTAAAGTCATAGAGGTTAACCCTCCATTGTAAGTCGAGGAAATAGTCCCCATAGTTGAGGGGTACCAGGGTTATTATAATCTCCTAATGAATTCGGCCCTCATAAGTAATTGCCAAGTGGAAAACTAGTATAAATAGAGATTGAGTCTCTCTATTTGAAACACACACACACTCACTGTAGCACATGAGTGAGATAAGAGGAGCTTGCACAAGTGAGAGAGAGAGAACAACTGTTGGAAATCATCTTTCTGTCTTTGGATTTTACTTTTGCCATTGGCGCTCATTCTATCTGTGAAGAAGTTGTGGGGTTTTTCCCTTTATGGTTTCCCTGAAGAAAACTCTTTGTGTCTCTTGTCTCTTGTGATTATTGTTTTGCATGTTACTCTCTCATATATGATCTTAAGAACATATTGCTTAAATGATAAAATTCTAACATTGTATGAGAGCTAACGTGAGAAGAAGACACTGTGCAGCTACAGAAGCTAGGGATTCTTACTTTTTGGGTCTCTCTCCAAAGATCATCAACAAAAGGAGGCTAGGATAACTCTCCATTAAAGGGCGCATCTTCTTGTCGAAGTAGATTTTGATTTCGGGCATTTTTTTAGTTTTTGACCTGTCACTACTGTGGGAAATTAGGGCTTTTCACAGAAGAGGAATTTTTGAGTGAGCCTAGCATAGGATTGTTCTCCTCCTCAAAATCAAAATTTAGAGACCAATATCAAAATTTTTGGTTGGGTAAAACTCCAAGAAATTCAAAACCTAATTTGACCCTCGACTTGAAAACCCTAAAATACTAAAACTAGTAGTTTTGGTACATTCGATATATCATGAGATTGGATAAGGCTGATGAGCCAAAAGTTTTATAGGTCGAAGATAAATTCCTGATGTATCGTTTGTAAAAGTTTCAGCCTCATATTTGCTATATTCTTGCACATATGATTCCTCCAAATCAGGGTTCGAGCCTATCCCACAATTCATCCTTAAACATGGCATCTTAGAAGAATTGCTATATCTTTGGCTACGAAGGTCCAAATGAAATTTTGCAATATGTTCCAGACAGGGCACATAATTTAGGTTATGTGGTAAATGCTTTAGACCGCAAAGGTGAAACAGTGACACGTGGAAGTCTGTACAAGTTCACCATGCTAAAGCGTCCTAAAATAAGGCACCTTGGAAAAACTCTCATAAGTCCTAATTGCTTAAACCAATTCTGCTCAAACATACGGTGTTGGAAATAAGACATATAAGGCTACCTCAGTGAAAAGTTTCAGACAGATAGGAGGAGTACTTTCATATATATATTGCAGAAACAATATCAGGAAATTCTGCAGAACAAATTGAAGAAAACCAGGGCATCAATTATTTTGCAGTTATGATCAAAGTTCTAGGAAAATGAGTATGCTTCTCAACTCTCCTTGAGGAGGCACATCTTTCTATCCAATCAAATCTGAAAGATTCCATGTTTTGAAAATTAGGGTTTCTCTGACAAACCCTAGATGAGATCCAGAATGAGGATGGATACCTCAATCGGTAAGATCTAATATTTTGCTATTTACATTTGAGGTTTCCATTTCAAAATGACTAAACACTCAGCTTGATGACAAGCTTGGTGAAGCTGACAACTTCCAAGAATGGAAGTATAGGATCTCACTAGTTCTTGAAGAAAATGAATTGGACACCTACATAAGTAGAGAGGTTCTAGTTCCAGAGGGAGATGAGGCTAAAGCCTTACATAGGAAGAACTTGGTCAAGGAAAAGAGGATCATCTTATAACACAAGTGTCTTCCCTAAAGACACCTAAAGATATGTTTGATTCCTTGACCAAGCTAATTTGGGCTTTTCACAGAAGAGGAATTATTGAGTAATCCCAACATAGGATTGATCGCCTCCTCAAAATTGAAATTTAGAGACCAAGATCAAAATTTTTGGTTGGGTAAAACTTCAAGAAAGTCAAACCCTAATTTTACCTCGAACATGAAAACCCTAAAATACTAAAACTAGTAGTTTTGGTACATTCTCTATATCATGAGCTTGAAGAAGGATCACGAGCCGAAATGTTTAGAGGCCAAAGATAAATTCCTGATGTACATTGTATATAAGTTTCAACCTCATATTCGATATATTCTTGGAGATATGATTCCTCCAAATCAGGGTTCGAGCGTATCCCATGATTCATCCTTAAACAGGACTATGAAGGTCCAAATGAAATTTTGCAAGATGTTATAGATAGGGCAGGAACTTTATGTTATGTGGTAAAAGTTTCAGACCCTGAAGGTGAAACAATGGCACATGGAAGTATGTACAAGTTCGCCATGATGAGTAGTCCTAAAATAAGGCACCTTGGGAAAAATCTCATAAGTCCTAATTGGTTAAACCAATTCTTCTCAAACCTACAGTGTTGGAAATAATACATACGATAATACCTAAGTGCAAAGTTTCAAACACAGAGGAGCATTGATTTTAGATATATTGCAGAAACAATATTAGGAAATTTTGCAGAACAAATTGAAGAAAACTATGGCATGAGATATTTTGCAGTTATGATCACAGTTCTAGGAAAATGAATATGCTACTCAACTCACCTTGGGGAGGCACATCTTTCTATCCAATCAGATCTGAAAGATTCCAAGTTTTGAAAATTAGGGTTTCTCTGATAAACCCTATATGAGCCAGATCCATAACCAGGATGAATACCTCAATCAGTAATATCTAATCTTATGTTATTTACATTTAAGGTTCTCATTTAAAAATGACTAATCACACTAGCTTGATGACAAGCTTGTTGAAGATGACAACTTACAAGCATGGAAGTATATGATCTCACTCGTTCTTGAAGAAAATGAATTGGACACCTACATAAGTGGAGCGGTTCTAGTTCTAGAGGGAGATGAGGCTAAAGACTTACATAAGAAGAACTTAGTCAAGACAAATAGGATCACCTTATACCACAAATGTCTTCTTTAAAGACACCTAAAGAGATGTTTGATTCCTTGACCAATATATTTTGAAGGGAAGAATATATATCGGAAGAAGTATAGGAACTCTGTGATCCTTGAAGAAATTGACTTAGATCAGTATTTTAGTAAAGAAGTTATAAGAGCCAGAGGGAGATGAGGCTAAGGCTAGAGCCAAGAGAATCATTACAAATTCTATTAAAGATCATCTCATCCTTCATGTGTCATCGTTGAAGACACCAAAAGGAAGTGTTTGATGCTATGACGAAGCAATCGAAGAAGAATAAGATATTGTTATAACCACCTTGAATGGCCTCCTTGGATCATGGGATTCATTCATTCAAGGAATGTGTGCCAGAAGGAGGTGATTACCTTCATTAGACTCTGGGAAGAGTACACACAAGAAGAATATCGACTCATAATAAGAGAAGAGAAGATGGGAGAAAGTGAAGATCAAGCTCTCAAGAAATGAGGAATATGAAGAACTCGATTCTTGAAGAAACTCTTATCCATCTTAGCATTTGGATAAGAAATGATGCTGTTATGAATGAAGAAGATGATGAAGCTGAAAGAAGGAGTCTACCCACAAAACAAATAAAGATAAGTGATCAATTTTCATTTCATGATATTGTTTGGTTATGCATTTTTTATATTCATTTGATGTGTTATGCATGATATAATGTTTACATTAATGACAGTATACTACTAATATGCATGTGATGGGTAAGTGTCTGATGGTGCTATACAACTCTCCATTTCTATTTATATAGAATGAAACCTCTTTGCTGACATATTGGATTAGTGCACAATCTCAATGATCTCATGGTAGAGATGGAAGTCGTCTAGAAATTTTTTGTGAGATATGGATGAATGTTGTACTGGCTAAAATAGTTGCATGATTATATCTTTATGTATAAGAATTTTCCATTATGAATATGCCTTATGAAATTTTTCTAACCATACAACTAATGCATTTAACTTGTAGGAAAGATTGCGTACAATCACCTACACGAAAAAAAGGGTGAGACTTGTTCCAAAGAATGTTCATGAGGACAATTCAAGAAATAATAAAAAATAAATAATAATATGACGAGACTTCAAGAGGACTCATACACACTCTAGTTATGTGACACTATTGAGTGACATCATTGATGCAAAGCCTTCCAGCTATGAAGAAATAGCCAAGAAAGAAGGGAAGGAGTGCACCAGTTCAAGAAGAATGATGTCTAGGATGCAATATCGATACCTTAAGGGAAGTACGTAGTATCTTCCATATGGATCTACAAAATCCAACATGCAGTAGATGGGAATATCATGGGATACAAGGAAATATTCATAGCACGAATATTCTCACATAAAGAAGGTATAGACTACGAAGGGACATTTGCAGCCACTAGAACTTGAAACACATGACATGCAGACTCATGTGTGCAAATTGAAGAAGGCCTTGTACAAGCTCAGAAGTCACCCATGGGATAACACATACATGAGGAGCTTCAAGATCACCTAGAGAAATGAAGATCTTAACCTTTTCTACAAGGTTCAAAATGAAATCCTATAGAGGATGACAATCTCACATATGGGTGAGAGAAGAATTTTTGAAAAGGTTCAAGATCTTCGTATCCAATGACCCTAGACGGATACATAGAATATTAGTAGCAGAGGAAGCTACTTTTCACTCTAGTACATAATGTTTCAATAAATAGAGTATAAAATGTAGAGGGAGAATGATGTTCTGCTTCAGAGGGAGTGACTGTAGAAGATATTGAGGTTCAACATAATACAATAGGATGGACAGATTACTGATGGCTCTAGGATTTACTAAGAGTAAAGTTGACTCTAATCTTTGCTTCAAGGTTGAAGGCAGAATACCACTGATGCTCCTATTATATGTCAATGACCTGTTCCTGATAGGTAAAGAGGAACTCATTAAAGATGCAAGAAGGAGACTTGCTGTCGAGTTCAAGATCAAATAATTGGGTATGATGCACTACTTTCTAGGCATGGAGGTGTGGTAGAATGTAGATGGAATCTCCCTGCGACAAGGGAAGTATGTAGTATAGATCTTGAAGAGGTTCAAGATGATGGAGTGCAAGGCCATGACCACACCTATGGCATCGAACCTGAAACTATTGAGTGATGCTTCATGAGAGTCGGTTGCTGCAACGATGTATCATCATATGATAGGGTATTTGATGTACCCAACGAATACGAGACCAGATATTTGCTTTGCTGTGAACACACTAAGCCAGTTCCTGATAGATTCGAGACATGTTTACCTGATTGTTGCAAATAATATTCTGAAGTACCTGAAGGGTACAATTGATTATGGAATCAAGTATGAGGTGAATCAAAAGATTAACCTGGAAGGTTATCTGGATTCGGATTGGATAGACATTGTCATTGATAGGAAGAGCACTTCGGGGTGTTGCTTCAGTATGGGATCAAGTGTGATCTCTTAGTTTAGCATGAAGTAATCCTACATGGCACTGAGTACAACCAAAGCAAAGTATGTCGTAGCTTTTTTGGCTAGTTGTGAGGCAGTGTGGCTAAGGAAGCTATTATCTGATTTATTTGATCTCCAGTTGGATGCTACTTGTATATATTGCGACAACCAGAGTTGTGTGAAGTTGTCAGAGAAACTGATGTTCCATGAAAGTTGAAGCATATCGAGATCAAATATCACTATATCAGGGATATGGTGGAGAGAGGAGTAGTGAAGCTCCAATATGTTGCAACGGACGAGCAAATAGCAGATGTGTTGACCAAGCCATTAGCTAGAGTGAATCTTGAATACTTCAAGGAGAAGCTTGGTGTTATCCAGATCAAAGTTCCTTCCAAGGGGAAGTGATGAGTCTGTGTGCCCTTTTGACATGGTTGCGGGATGTGTTCCCCACATGGTAAGGTGTAAGTGCAGATCCCATCTGACATGGTTGCGGTATGTGTTCCCCACATGGTAAGATGTAAGTGCAGAGCCCTTCTGACATGGTTGCCCGATGTGTTCCCCACATGGTTAGATGTAAGTACAAATCCCTTCTAACATGGTTGCGGGATGTGTTCCCCACATGGTAAGATGTAATTGCAGAGCTCTTCTAACATGGTTGCGGGATGTGTTCCCCACATGGTAAAATGTAATTGCAGAGCCCTTCTAACATGGTTGTGGGATGTGTTCCCCACAAAGTAAGATGTAAGTGCAGAGCCCTTCTGACATGGTTGCGGGATGTGTTCCTCACATGGTAAGATGTAAGTGCAGAGCCCTTCTGACATGGTTGCAGGATGTGTGCCCCACATGTTTAGATGTAAGTGTAGATCCCTTCTAACATGGTTGCGGGACATGTTCCCCACATGGTCAGATGTAAGTGCAGAGCCCTTCTAACATGGATGCGAGATATGTTCTCCACATGGTCAGATGTAAGTGCAGAGCCTTTCTGACATGGTTGCAAGATGTGTTCCTCCCATGGTCAAATATAAGTATTGTAGAAGATGAAGACCTACATGGAGTTTAGGCCTACAACCAGCATGAAAAAGGGATGGCTATGTAGAACTTCCTATGAAGAGTAGAATTGAGAGATAGCACCAGTTGCTCAAAATAACGGGAGAAATGATGATGATGATAATCCAGCTTGATGATGATCTAGTTTTGATGATGATCCAGAGACGAAGATTTGTGCTGATGAACTGTGTCAAGAGAATACCTTCCTAGTTAAGATGGAGTGTTGATGTATTTGTAACTTCAGAATGTATTCACTTGTATATCTTATATTGTATTTCATTGTACCTTGATGTTCCTATTAGTAGAATCATTAATATAATAAATTCATGTAAATTCATAGATTTTAAACCTCTGTTGTAAGTCAGGGAAATAGTCCCCACAGTTAAGGGGTACTAGGGTTATTACACTCTCCTAGTGAAGTTGGACCTGGTAAATAATTGTCAAGTGGAAAACTAGTATAATTAGAGTGTGAGTCTCTCTATTTGAAACACACAGTCACTCAACTGTAGCGCATGAGTGAGAGAAGAGGAGCTCGCACAAGTGAGAGAGAGAAATGTTGTTGGAGATCATCTTTCTGTCTTTGGGTTTTAGTTTTTCCATTGGTGCTCATTCTATCTTTGAGGAAGTTGCAGGGTTTTTTTGTTTATGGATTCCTCGAGGAAAACTCTTTATGTCTCTAGTCTCTTGTGATTATTGTTGTGCATGTTATTCACTTAGATAACATCCTACGATCATATTTATTAAATGATAAAAATCTAACACAATGATTGAAATGCAAGACATAATTGAGTCATTCACTAAAGACAAGCAATAGAGGAAGGATGATTGAACTCAAGAAATTCAATGAAGCCAAACATCGTGAGCCCACAAATGATAAATACAATAATCAACAAGATAATGGTAATACGGTTGAGTAAAAAGAAAAATCAAAGAAGTTTAACATATGTTTCTATCTGTTAACAACAAAAATTGTCCACATATCTCTCTATGGCCCAAACCATAATTATACATCATAATTCCACCATCAGTTCCTTCATTTTGACCTTCACAATTAAATTCCACTAGACTCTGTCCAAAACATAATTATTTCTTTCCCCATAAATACAGGGATGTTGGGAATTTATTGCAACATAACCTCCATTCTCCCAAAAAGGACAAAAAAAACCTAAAATGAGAATGGGTCCAAAACCACAGACATATAGCATGCACTATGAAGATCCATGGGTACGAAAATACTGGATCATCCCATCAATACATTGTGAAGGCCTCCCCAAAAACACATTTTGTATAAATTTCTTTTATTCCTGAGCTTTCTCCCTCCCTACACTTTTCACCACACCATCTCATGTTGCACGTCGAGATCACTTTGTGTAACCCTTGATACATCTCTCGGTTACAACCCTTGTTAGAGATCGATAGAGACCAGGATCGTGGAAGCCATTGGATCACATCCTCAAATGACTGTAGTGGCCCATCTTATTGAAAGGTGTGTTGTATTTTTGTTTTACTAGTTAGATCATAAAACAAAAAATAAAGTAAATATTTTTTTCTTATTGTAATAGTCAAGGCTGAGATCCTCCCTTGCACCATGAACTCTATTCTTAGATACAATTGATCTAAGGCAGGTTATTTTGCACGTAGCTAGAAATAAATCTCCACTAAACTACCTAACATCTAATATTGACAAACATAGTAAGAATGATTTTCCACACCACCTAAGAAACCATGGTCAATTTCCCACCAAGAAAGGGAATTAAGGATATTTTGAAACTCTTCAAAGGAAGTAATTAACGTTAAGAACCCTAACATGATCAAAATGTTTTATGAACTATACCCCAAGGAAGCATCTCCTTTGTGATCTCCACATCCAAAATAATGAAATAATGCAAATGTTTTAGGTGAGGAGCTTTGGGGAACACAGCCAATCACTATATTTTCATGTCTCTTGGAACAATGTGTACATTAGTTCGTGGTCAAGGAAAACATAGTATAAGAGATTCTTCATGACTCAAGGACTCGTTAGCAAAGAAATATAAGATGATTTAGGTAATATAGGACATATATTATAAAGGCTCTTTTTTTACATGTTGAGCTACCCTTGATGGATATGGACAGCCGAGAACTAGGGAAGAACCAAAAATGGATGAGAATGATCAATTAGTGGAGGTCAAGGGTGATGGCACAGATGGAGACACATAATCTTAATGTGATATGGACCACTTGTATACAATAGTTGGAAAATTTCATGACCAAAAGCTTGATTATTAGGGTGTGTTAAACATGCATATTTTGTTTTCAAGGCTAAGGGGGGAATTCAAATAAATTGTTACAAGAACAAAAATATTAGAACCGTGAAGTTTACTTTTGTTGTGTGAAGACCCTATTCATTGTTGAATTATGAAACACATGCCCAATAATGGAGAGGGAAGAGAATGACTTGGTATTGTTGTACATTATATGGTAGAGAGACAATCATGGGTAGTTAACTAATAGAGGGTAGATATTTTACACATTGTGCAATATCTAAAATAATTTCCTAACAATGTTAGAGGTGATCTCACGGTTCAAATTATATTAGTGGAGTAAACACCTCCCCATTGAAGAAAGTTGACAACTAATTATACAATAATTGTTGGTTTTAACAACCCAAGAACTTCATAAACAATGATCTATTGTCATAATCTAGTAGAAAAATTAAAATTCCAATGGACATGACCCGAAAAATAACAATAAAGATTAGATGGGAAATCACTAGAACACCAATATGTTGACTCAAGGAAATTTGAAACCTTGATCGAGGTGACTTCAATACAATGTGGTGAGAAGCATACAACGGCCAATTGGTCCTTAGCTAAAAGACATAAATTGATGCACAATTATGTTAACAACTCAAATTGTGTGTTAGTCCCTCAGGAATACTAGGTTGAAAGTAATACATGTCAGGGAATGAATAGGCTCAAACTTTAGATATGTGAGCGATAAATATGTGTGAGGTTTTAGATATGAATTTATGTCTTGGATTTCTTTGTAACTACAGTTTTATGAACTGACTTTGAATATGTAACATCATTTATGAGGAATCTTGTAAAGAATTGTGGTGTTGTGAATGTAAATGGATATGGAATTAGAAAATGAAAATAAATTTAAAAAACAAGAGGTTCCTTTAGGAAAATTCTATAGAATTTAATGGAATAATTATCATACTAAATTTCTTGGTAGCATAACATATACAAAAAAAAATAGTATGCATTTCATGGAAACATAACATATACAAAAACCACAATAAGTTAAAAATTAAGATACAACTCGTTCGCATACACATTAATGAAATCGGACCAGAGGTCAACAAATTTAAATCTCTGCTAACAACTTCAACATTCAACAACTTTTTTATTAAAAACACAAATAAGGTTGAACTTGTTGCTCAAATATTTATTATTATCTCATGAGAAGATACATAGACTCGAATAGACATGGGAAAACATGGAGAAGAAAAAATTACAAGAAAAGAACTTCTCTACAATTACTTTAAAATCTTAATCTTAAAAAATAAAAGTACATGGAAAAATGGTACATCGACTCAATAATCTCAGAGGGACTCCAGAAATTGACAACCTTGATTTATGAATACTTTTACATTATATAGCTCTAGAATTTTAATGATAATTTTGTTACCTTGAACAACTTTGTAACTAACTTTTATCCTGCAACTTTTACTTTTGATTTTACATCTGCTTCTAATAGTTGTTTACTTTTAATTCTTCTTCGTAGATGTGCACTTGTTTCTTCCTTTACCTCGATATGTATTTCTTCTCATATATACATTAGGATGCACAACTAGATGACCTAGGGGTATACATGTTTTGTCAATCATTTGGTGCATCGTTCGAACATGGAGTTGTACTCTTGGTGGCATAAATTATAGAGGATTGGGTTTACCTGGGAATTGAATTGAAGCTCCTGGAATTTAATGACCAATATAATTCCGAATTAGAGAAAAATTGGGGTCTAAAATTGGCCTTATAAAAATTGTGTCATGGATGAGTTGAATTTTTAAAGCCAATAGAATTTCAATATCTTTGGTCAACCATTATGGTTGAGTTGGACATATAATGCTTATGTGTTATTTTATTTGACAATAGCTAACTCCATATCAACCTTACATTGGTTAAGATCGTAAAACGATCATCTCGAAATATGATATACATCCTTGAAATAATAAATATATAATATTTTATTTGATCACTACTTCCAACTCATTTAAAAAATAATTACCGTATTAATTAAAATTATAGTGGAGACATTTTGAAATACTAAAAGAATTTACTAATCAATATTTAAGAATTAAAACTAAATAGTATTTAATTTTAAAAGGACCTATCTTGAAATACTAAATAAAAATATTTAGTATTTTTAATATTACTCTCCATTTTTTGGGATAAACCGTAGTTCACGCCGCTTTGTTCATAGTAAAAGTTTAATAATACATTATTACATTTACATTTTCCTTTCATAAAAGTATAAGAAAAAAATTATACCAATATTCCATTTACATTAAAATTAGCAATATTACATTTACATTAGAAATTTGCTATGCTGTCTAACAATGTTTTTTAATATTTAGAAATTTGCAATATTATAGTTACAATATAAATTTGCTATGCCGTCTAACAATGTTTTTTCAATATTTTTCAATAATAATAAAAAAAAACACTACAAATGGTTATAAAAATACAATGTTTTTTTAATAAAAAATTATTAATGATTATAAGAAAATTCATCGTTATATAAATGGAAATATTGAATAATTTTTCAATATTTTTTACATATTTTAGATTTTTTAAATTTTTATTATAAATGTTTTTTTTTTTAAATTAACATGATAATAAAAGTATTATATTTTTATATTTTATAATTTTATTATAAATATTATATATAAATTTTTAAAAATAAATATGAAAAAAATTATATAAGAATATATATTGTTTATTAGATTATATAAATTATAACAACATATATTGTTTATTGTTTTTTATTTTATGTAAAGTAATACTTTTTATATGAATTAATATAAAATTTATATTAAAAATTGATACTAATTTTTTATTTTTTAATACTATTGTAAATATATTTTCCATTATAATTTAAATATCAATATGTTTGAGTTTTACAATTTATTAAATATATAAAAAGTAGTGTTGCATTTATTTAAAAAAAATAATATAAAATTTTAAAAATTCCAATATATCATTTATTATGTGTGCATGAGAACCTAAATATTTCATTAATATTTTTAACCAATGTCTATTTACTCTACATCTCAATACACTTGTCAACTACTTAATGGGGCGATTTAGGCTTACTTTCATTAGATTTAATGTGACATGGCATATTTGTAGTGATGTGGTTTTTATTATTATTTTCTTTAGGAGGCCCATTTTAGACCCCAAATTTCCTCTAACTAAGTTGAGCTTGAATTTTTTCTTGTGGCTGGTACTTGTTGTGGAAATATTATTTTATGATCCTTAACCAATGATTTCCAATATTTTCCCATGGGGATGCGATGTGGTTTTAGAGACTCAAACCTCTGTTTTATCCTCTCGATTCTTTTCATGTGATAATGGACCCAAATTTTTCAGTAAAGATCTCAATATGATCCATATTTAAAATTCAGGCGTAGGCATGTCCAAAACTTGGTGTCCACTTACCACTCCTTCTAATGCATATGGTTGATGTATTTCATTTCTTTTCTGGGTTAATTTAGCTTGATATTACTCCTTAGAATAAAAATCTCCATTCCCATCTAAGGAATGTGGAAGTCCCAATTTTATAACTCCACATAACATTATCTTAAAGGATTCTATTTCATCATCTAGTGATTTAATACTACTCTTTGTTCTACTCAGAAGTGTCTTCTTTAGTGCCATTTTATTGGCCACTTTTATTAGCAAGGTCTTGTTGGTAATCTACAATTCTTCTAGCATTATTTTTTATTTTTCTATTCCAATAATAAATAAATTACTTTTCGTGCTCCGACATTTTTCCTAGCTCTATTTCCACCCTTTTTGCTTCATTTTTGGTTGCTTTATATATGTTTCAAACTCATTGTGTACAACTTCACAATAGCCTCATTTTCTCAAGGATGTTTAGGATATTGGGTCCCACAAATATTGATTTGTTCTGATGACTAAATGATCCCCTTCAACATCTGAATACATCTTAGTAATATGAATTTCAAGTTAAGTAATTTTAGTATCTGAATACTTAAGGTCATCCTCCATTTTACTAATTTGTCCCTCTAATTCCATTATTCTTTCATCATTTCTATTCACCCCAGCTTCCAACTATTCGATCATTTTATGTTTATCATCAGGTTCTTAAGCTGGTGATTGTGTTGCCTACAAAACTGAAATATACTCATCCATTACATCTATCTTTAGCTATATATTGCTTCTCATGATCCTTTAAACTCCAATATACTTCTGTTGTAGGCTACCTCTCGTCATGTACTTCTAGAGCATATGTGTGAATATGGATGTGTTTTGATGTTTGAGAGATGATTTCTGCATTTGTAAATCATTTATCTTTCTCTCCATCTCCTTTGCTAGATGTTTTTACTATACATAGTTGGCATAAATTGTTCCTTTCCTTTTTTGAACCTGAGTTATTTTAGTAGTCCAAACTAGTTCAATAGTTGGAATTTTCATCTTCTTCAAATGCGTTATCTCATTGTCTTTATTTTCTACCATGGATTTAACTTCGGATTGATATGAATGGTTGAACATAAAATATATGATCTTATCTTCAATTTATTTAATGGTGACCCGCTTAGCTCTTGGGGTTCATTTTTTTACCTCCTATATATCTTCAAATTTGTTCATGGCTTCCATTAGCTTCTTTTTTTGTTTTGGATGACTTCACCACTTCAATGTAGATCATTTTAGTTGATTTATTGTAATAGTGTACCTTGTCTAACATTCCAAAAATCCTTCAAGTTTATTGTATTATAAATCTCCTTCCAATCACTAATATTTAATGGTATCAACACCTTAGGCTCTATGAAAATGAATTTAAAGGTTCCTACTTGTGATTTACGATTGTCATAAGTTCCCTTTTTTCTATTGGAACTTGTTCTCTCCTCTCATCTACTAAATTTATACTCTTTTCCCTTATGTCCCTATATCTTGTCTAAAGATAGGTCTTGATTGCTAAAGGACGTGATGAAGAAAATGCTTATAATCCTTTGGGAAATAGGACCTCTAGGGAAGAGTAATGAGTGTATTTAATTAGGGTCGCTACCAATATGGATGATGGTTTTGGAATTAGTTTTGCTAGCTCTCTTGGGATCTGTTCCTCTTTATCCTTCTTGGATAATGCTTGATTTGAATCCTGAGACTCTTTCCTATCCTTCTTGGTATGTGGACCCTACTTAGGATAATCTATATCCATATATATACTAATTACCTCTGATCCTATTTTCTATCAAGCTAGTTGTTCAACATCAATCTACTCTTCTATGTATTTCTAGGTTTCTTGGACCTCTTCTGGGCATTCCTTATTATCAATCTTCTCTCATTTTGGTTTGGGGACACATTTATATGGATAGTTATTATTTTACACCCTTTGTTAGTATATTACTTCATGAGGAGCATATTCCCCTTTCTTTTCTTTCTCCAATATTATCTATTTTAGGAATCCTTCCATGAATTGAAGTGCATTTACCCATGTTATTTAGAATGGTCCTATATCTTTGCGCAAAAGGAAAGTTCTATGCTTCCTGGAATTCTTGAAGTATATCCCATCTGAAATAAATTTATATCTAGTGTATTCCATTGCTAACATTCTTATTGTAAGAAATGTTCATAGCTTATATGGATCGTCCTTAAAACAATAAACCCATGTAACTATGTGATTTTCATACAAAAACCAGTCCCACACTATTTTGTCAAGACTAAACTGTAACAAGATTTTTCCCTCTTGTAATATTCTAGGGGGAGTAACCCCATATATTAACATATATGTCACTTTCATCACTCTCTTAGTGAAATCCATATAGTTGGAGTTGTCTGGTCTTCTAAGAAACATGTTGCTCCAATTATAAACCAGGATTTGGATTACAACTTCATCCAAAATGTTCTTCGGTCCTAGACATTTGAAATAGTCATAATTATGATAGATGAACATCAAGAACAAATATGAGGGGTATTGGAATAATTCTAGCAAGGGTGTTCCTATAATTTATTATGAATGGACTAGGCTAGAAACCGGTAGGTATCCAACTTTTGGGTCTAGATCTAGGTGCAAGGTTTAGATGAAGAACAAAATCCAGGATGGTGTGATCAACTATCTTATCATCCTCATACCCTAAAATGGTGCATATTAATGAAATGGATTTTATGGTGCTATGAGAGAAAACTACAATGTTGTATGGAGGAGGAGACTTAAGGATTGCAACTCCCTACTCAAGGTTCTTTGAAAGAATCTAGACTTTGTGAGAGGGATTCAAGATGTGCTAGGAAAGGGATATGCTCTTTTGAAATATCAAGTTCATAGAATTTTTTTGGGGGATGCAAAACATCTCATATAGGGTATCAGCATTAGTTATACAAGTGGTTTTGGAGTGGTTATATAACATAATTTGTTTTTTTCTTGGGGGTAGTGCGATGAACATTGGATTACAAATTCAAGAAAGTAAACAGTACGAGGGCAGATAGACTTGGTCAGGTTTGAGTCCCATAAATTGAAGTGATCCTCATATTCAATGAGTAGGGCATGGGCCTCTCAAACAATAGCATTTAGGTCTAAATTAGTCACTAATGTGTTAAATATATACGATTGGTGGTCGTATACGTGATCATTTTCTAAAAACCTAAAATTGGGGAGCTTGTTTCTTCCCTTAAGAAACATTTTGACTGGATGGTATCACTAGTAGTATAGGTAAAATGTCTTTTACTATGCCATGCGAGTTGAATTAAGTACTTTTGCTTTTACTAGGCCAAGTACTTTTGATGATTAGTAAAACAAAATGAAAAGTGTGGATAATGTCAGTAAATCCCCAATGGTTATAGTTTGGAGGTTGTGTCACATTGTTGAACATAGGCACTAATTGGTCAGATGCATAGGAGCTACGATGCAAGATATTTTCTTCTGAAATCAATAATGGTTTTGAAAATGAGTCACTTTCCCTCATAAACGGCTAAAAGATTTGAAACAGGGACACTTACCATTCTTTTATTTGAAATTGAATAACGACCAACGGAGGGCGAACCACTTGATATGTGTTAGCTAGGGGCATGGTTAATGAGGATGCTAGGATATCAACTTCAGACATGTTGAAACTTTATTGCTTTACAACTTTGAGTGAAAACCACCTTGGTTTCACAAAGCGGTAATGCCCCCACATGCCTGGCGATTGTGAAAAGTTTATCTGAGGAGGTGCGGTCAATCAAAATTTTTTGCTTGTCCTATGTGGTTTCACGGACAACACACCCTTGTGCTAAGATGATCTAGGGTACTACACTTTATCGATGTGCTATTAATTTTAGTCATTAATCGGTTGCCGACCCTGTTTTATTAGCTTGTCGACACAAAATCTTATCCTCATCAAATCTCTCTAGGGAAAGATTTATCTCAACTGTGGATCTTAAAAGAGATTAATGTAGTTCGATCATTCATTTAAACATAAAAAATTTAGTGCTTGGTTATACAAAATTATATATATATTGGCTTAAATTACTATTCATCGTACACATGAAATTTGTAGGGGCATTAGTTAAGATATATGCCATAACTACAAACTCATAGTGGTCATATCTAGTTCTAAAGGGTTTTTGCTTATGTCTCCATCTCAGATTTTCACTTGATGATATTCAAATCTCAAATTTATTTTGGAAAATATTTTATCTCTGTGTATTTGATCAAACATATCATTAATTTTAAGGAGTGGATACTTATTTTTTATTCTTAATTTGTATAATTATCGCTAGTCAATACACATACACAATATTCCATTATTTTTCTTTTTAAACAAGACTGATGCTCCCCATGGAGACACATTGGGTCTGATGTGCCCTTTTTCTATCAATTTTTAAGCTACAATTTTAATTCAACTAACTTTGGTGTGCTCATGTAGTACAAAAATTTGGAAAAGGCACTACTCTTGGTATAATATCTATGGAAAAATATAAATCTAGTTTAGGTTGAAGCCTTGGTAACTATTTAGGAAACACATATTTATACTCATTCAAAAACAGGAAAATTTATATTTTATTTATATATTTTCAACATTAAAAATATGAATATTAACTACATAGGATTTTCAACCCTTCCTAACACATATTCTATCTTGTAAGGATGATATCTCTCTTAATGAGAATATCTTAGGAACACCATGCACTATTTTCCATTTTTATTGATCATCTTTACATGTAAAATTCTTGTTCAAACAATTCAGTATTATGTGATGTAGTTCAAAGCATTATAAAGTCCCAAAAGTAATATGTTCAGGTTCAAAAAACTTTCTAAGCCAATCATGTCTATTTGGAACGCTTTATTTAGTTGTTAAAGTATAATATTTTTTTTATCACTCTTCAGTTCGTCCGAAATTTTTCTCTTCTTGATGTTGGTGTGAATTTAGATTCCCTTGTTGAATAGTCATCATATTGTCTAAACTTTAGTTATGAGGTCTTTGGTTTCTAATTCGGTCTATAAGCTCCTCTTGCTGGGATAAGGCTACCCAAGTTGTTTCAAGTTCGGTTATGTTTTGAGTTGTGCTTGAAGTCAAATTGAATAGTTGAGAAGAGATATAAATTTCAATTCGAAAATGGTTTTTTTAGATCTCGTTGAGTTTGTTGTGGTAGTATCATTTATCTTCAATATGTAAAATTTTGATGTTCAAAAGCGAATTTGACTATTAGTTAGTTTTAATTGTTTCATCTAGTTAGGTCCGTAGGTCACACCGTGCTAAACCTCAACTTTGACAGAAATTTGTAATGTCCCAAAAATCACATTTTTTTAAACAATGTCGCATCACAACAATTACACAATCATAGGCCTATCCAAATTCTCTCACATGTACTCTCATAAAGATTTATGTGCATAAAAGTAACTTATAACATAAAATAAAATAAAAAATCTAAGCTGTGTATCCAAGTAGATATTGAATGTCTAGATACAAGTTCGGAAGCTTCATACATATTTCTATGTTAACATACACTTTCTTTGTTTAATCCATGTTCATTACTCAATATACATGTTTCTTAACTGTGTTTATAACTCTTGTCCTTATTCTTATTGTATGCATAGTTAAAATATATGTACCTGTATTAATTACATAGTTATAATAATTTTTTCATTATCCGCTTAGAGATAAGAAATTGTTATCCTTCTCCTTTGAAGTTCGCTTGAAGAATTCATTCACTTTAAGGAGGATCAAGCCATCGATGCTTACTTATGCTGCAAAATAACATCCTTTTAAGACTCTTCTTGAAGGTCTCATGCTGATTTTGACATAGAAGAGATTCAAGGGTTAAAATATGTAACTATCATTACAAATTGTTGCTCTATATATCCATGGTAACCATTTAACCTTTTAGAATAACTATCTACAAAATATCCTCCATTGTGTTAGTGTAAGTAGTTCTATGATGCACACCTTTACAACTAGAATCTGGTGCTTTGATTTGATCGATAGTATCCATACTCTTAACATAATGTTTGAACTACACATATTAGATGTTTCCTTAATATTGGCTATAAAATTTTGGGGTATTAAACCACATGTGCATTAACATTTGATTCAGATAAAAAATAACCTTGGATGCACATTTGAGGTTGTTGATCATATGGTAATATTGGGTTTGCGCTATACATTAACAGTATGGGTTTTTGTGAGCATTAATAGCTCCTTATATTTATGGGTGGTCACCCTATGCAAGATTTTTCTATTTGCACTTACAATGCCAACAATTGTTATATTCCACTTTATGATTTGGATATTTGCAAACAACGGTAGGGTTTCACAAGCCATTTTCCATCCTTTCTTTAGACGGAGAGTCAAGATCTACTCCATCCCTTCTAAATAAATTGTTTCGTAGTTATTTTACAAGCATAGGGTTTAGTACTTCCCAAAGCTTAAGAATCTATCAGTTAGTTTTAATTTGGAAGATCGAGTTTTTTTGATAAGCCATGATATATTTTATCATCCATATTCACTTATTTAGAGTTTATTTACGTCTAGAAGAGACTAGATACCTTGTCTCTACTTTTAGGTACGTTCTCTATTTTAACTATATAATTTTTATTACATTGTGGTACATAATAAAATTTTATATAACACTAATTGTATGTTTATCCTATTGGTTGTAGGTATAAACTTCAAATCTGTTCTTTTGGTTATTGTTCAGATTAATAGCATTTACATTGCCACAGATAATATCGGATTTCATTCATAGCCTGGTTTCTCCTTAAAGACAAATGTTGGTCAGAAATACACTCACTGTATTGATTTTTTTGTATATGAATTATGGTGAGATGTTTTTTTGAAAACTCTTTATGTAGATGAGAAAAGTCCAAAGTATTTGTTTGCGACTTCATGACCACACTTGTAAGTTTTCCACTATAATAATTTTGGGGTTTAGCGTCATGTCCCCATCCAAATGATACTACTTGCAAATAATGTTTCACCAACCTACTAGTTTCCTAGATTGACGCGGAGACAAAAATCTTGTAATAAGGGAGTAATAGGACCCAAAAGGAACTTAGTTTAACTTCTTGAATTTAAAAATCTCTACATGGCCCTTAACTAACTAAACCCTACTAGAACCCTTTTGCACCAACTAGTACTCATGTCTATCTGCATTGTTGGCTGTGAACCATGAAGTTTACCTTGATTGTGTGAAAACCCTATTCAATACTAAAGCATGCAACACATGCCCAATAATGGAGAGGATAGAGGATGACTTGGTCTTGTTGTATATTAGCTGGTATAGGGACAATGCTGAGTAGTTAACTAATATAATGGTAGATATTTTACAAGTTGTGGAAGGTTTACAACTAATTATACAATAATTGTTGGTTTTGACAACCTAAGAACTTCATAAAAACTGATTTATTATGCCAATCTAGTAGACAAATAAAATTACATTGGAGATGACATGAGCCAAAAAAGAATAATAATGATTGGATGGAGATTTTTCTATTAGGTAAAATATGAATATTTCTTTAATGTTTTTTTATATATTGGAAAATTGATGACATGCTAATAAGTATAATAAGTGAAAAAGTGTATGTTGGGAGAGTGTATATATCATAATGTACAGTACATCACATGAATAACTAATGATTAAGGGATCTTAGGCATCAATGTAAGGGGTAGAAATCACTAGAACACCGAGATGTTGATTGAATAAAATATAAACCCTTGATCAAGGTGACTTCAATAAAATGTGTTCAGAATCATACAATGGTCAATAGGTCTTTAACCAAGAGACATACATTGACGCACATGTATGTTAACAACTAAAATAATGGTTTAGTCCTTGGGGCATACTAGGTTCAAAGTAATACATGACAAGGCATGAATAGGCCCAAACTTTAGAGATGTGAGAGATAAATATATGTGAGCTTTTAGATACGAATTTATGTCTTGGATTTGTTTGTAACTACAATGTTCTGAACTAAGTTTGAACAGGTAATATAATTTATGAGGAATCTTTTAAATAATTGTGGTGCTATGAATGTAAATGGAGATGGACTTAGCAATTGGAAACAAATTTAAAAACTAAAGTTTCATATAGGACAATTCTTTAGTATTTAATGGTAGAGTTAACGTACTGAGCTTTAATTAAAGAATTATATAGTTATGAAAAAATGTACATTTATCTCATGAACTTGTATGAATTTATTGGTAACATAACATATACATAAACGAAAATAAGTGAAAACTTTAGATACAATTGCTTCACATACACATTAATGAAACTAGAACATAGGTCAACAAATTTAAATCTCTACTAACAACTTCAACATTGAACATTCAACAAATATTTAATTAACAACACAAAGAAAGTTGAACTCATTTCTCAAATCTTTATTATTATCTCATGGGAAGATACATAGACTGGAATAGACATGGAAAAATGTGGTGAAGAAATAATTATAAGAAAATAACTTCTCTACAAATACTTTGCAAACTTAATCTTAGAAAATCTAGTTACATAGAAAAATAGTACACCATGTCAATAATATTAGAGGGGCTCCATAAATTTCCAACCTTCATTTATGAATACTTTTACATTATATATATCTAGAATTTTAATAGAATTCTTTCAGCCTAAACAACCTTGTAACTCACTTTTACTTTTGATTTTACATTTGTTTTTAACAATGGTTTAATCTTAACTCTTCTTCTTAGATGTGCACATATTTTTTGATTTATCTTGAGATGTATGTCCTCTCATATAGAACATAAGATGAAAAATTGGATGACCTAGGGATATACATGTTTGGTCCACTATTTGGTGCATCATTTGAACATGGAATTTCCCTCTTGGTGGCATAAAACCTAGAGGTTTTAGTTGACCTGCAAATTTCCCCAGAGTTTATGGAATTTGTTGACCAATGGTCTAGATTTGTGCAATAGTTCTTTGCAGAATGGACTTAAGGGATTTTTTCATAGCTTCAACCTGTCCATTTACTTGAGGACAATAATAAGAGGAGTACTATTGCTTATATCCTAGCTTCAAAAGTAAGTCATCCATCATCTTATTTTTAAAGTTCCTTCCATGGTTAGTGACAAGCTCTCTCGGGATACCAAACTAAGTGATGATATGATTGAATGCGAATTGAGTGGTCATCTCACCATTGGATTTAATAGTAGTCATATTCTCTTCCCATTTCATAAAATAGTCCACAGCCACTATAATGTGATGGCGCCCCCAGCTGAAGATGGGTTTCAATCCATAAAGTCCCCCCAATTGGTGAATGGACCGATGATAATAGGGTGTAATGAGGCAAGATGTGAGCTCACATTCCATGAAAACACTTGGCAAGGGTAGCACTGCTTGATCACATTAACGCAATATTTAAATATTGACTACCTGTAATAACCTGCTCTAAGTATTTTTTGGGTTGTAGTAATCCCAGATAAATGACCACCACACTCCCAACCATGGAAATTATTCAACACAATCTCAGCCTTGTCATGAGTCAAACATTGACACAAAATGGAATCCACCCCATGGTGATACAATGTGTCACCGATGATAAGGTAATTCTTATCATAATGTCATCAACGTCAAAGTTTGTCCTATGAGAGGTGAGGAGGAACCTTCAAAGTCTATAAATATATGATGATATCACCATACCAAGGATCCTTGGTCAAGATAAGGAATATATGCTCATCCACAAAGGAATCTTCATGAATCTTGTCTTAATCCAAACTAGGGAGGTCCGACATGAGATCTGCAAAAACTAATGATTTCTTCGATTTTGTTGAAACAAACTCAAGATCGAATTCTTGCAAAATAACAATCCACTTATTATACTTCCCCCTATCATCCATCTTGTCAATACAATCTGAAATGGATTGATATGAGCCACAACCATAGTCTGGAAAAGAAGGATGTAATGTATCAACCATTGAACTGCATGAATGGTCGTTAATTCTAGCATCTAGAGGTGACTATATCGAAGTTCAACATCAATGAGATTCCAGCTAAGATGGTAGATAACGTGCTCTTGGAGCTCTTCTTCCTCTTGAACTAGAACCATCCCAATAGTCTCTTGAGACGCGACCATGTATAACAATAAATCACGGTTGTAGTCAAGTGGACTAAGAATGGGGGCCGATGCCAAGGATATATTAAATGCATCAAAGGACTCCTGGGATAGCTCATCCCATATGAATGGAGTCTCCTTCTTTAAAATGCGCATAAAACCCTTAGTCAAATTTGAAAAATTGACAACAAATCTCTGTAAGAAGTTAGCCCACCCTTGGAGACTTTGAAGGTGTCTAATTTTGTGTGGGGGAGACAACCGAAGTATTTCCTCAACATTTAGAGGATCGAACCTAATCCCCTCCTTAGAAATGATAAACCCCAATAATCGACCCACTCTCACACAAAAGATGCAATTTTGAGGATTCAACCATATTTGATAATGGTGGCATCTTTCGAAAACCAAGTGCAAATGGTCTTAATGAGCCACTATCAAACAATACTCAGAAGCTACATCATCTATATAGACTTCTATAATCCACTTAACTTAAGGTCATGAAAATAAAATGTCACTGCCTACTGAAATGTAGCTCTAGAGTTTTTAAGGCCGAAAGGCATCTTCTAGTATGAAAATGCACCCCAAGGACAAATGAAATCGATCTTATGCTGGTTCTTAGGCTTGATTTGGATTTGGTTATACCCTAAAAAATCGTCCATATGTGCATATCTCAAGCCTCAGTATATATAGTTTAGACCTGTCTCTATGATGTGCATATATGTGCATATCTCAGAAGGAAAGGTCTAAACTATATACTAAGGATGTATTACTGCTCCAACAGATATGTGCATATCTCAAGAGGTAATGCCTCTATGATGTGTCCATTGATACTGTGAGAGAACCAAAGTCCTGTCAAGAGAAGGATGCTTGGCCTAATGACAATGATAGAGCCTATGGAGCTATGTGTCTAGCCATACCTCCTACAATGTGCTACATTTTTCATTTTGCTGATTACCCATTCGAACTTTGAATAAATATAGATGAAGCTCTTGGCATGCAACAAGAAGATGTGAGCTATATGGAGAGCAATCAAATGGGAAAATCCTTATGTGTTCTTCCTATGATCTTGACCTCATTCATTTCTCAAGAAGCTGTTCAAAATGAAGAAGAAGAAGTAGCCAAAGATTCAACAAATGATCTAGCTCAAGTTTCTTCCTCTGTGGCTTCCTCTCCTTGTCAAGAATGTTAGTTTTTCATCACATTAAGCTAGAATTATGATCTTAGGATCTTTTCACTGAGAGAATAACAAGCACCGCAATAAAACATAAGCACATCACAAGAGACAAGAGACACAAAGAGATTTTCCTCGAGGAAACCACAAAGGAGAAAACCCCAAAACTTCCTCTAAGATAGAATCAACACCAAAACAGTAAGAGATCTCCCAACAGCAGTGGCCTTCTAGTCCCATTATATTTCCTCCTCCACAAGTGAGCCTCACTTAAGAGAGTGAATGATGTGTGTGATAAATAGAGAGTCTCACTCTCTATTTATATTCTTCCGTTCACTTGAATTGCCATTTCACACGTAGGATCAACCTAACAAATACTACTCGAGCCTACACCTTAATTAGTGTATAATAACTCAAGTGCCCCGAAACTGTGGGGACTTACCTAATGACTTGACATGACTTGTTTACATTATTAATCCTCCCGATCGGAACACCATAAAGGAGAAAACCCCGCAACTTCCTCTAAGATAGAATCAACACCAAAACAGTAAGAGATCTCCCAACAGCAGTGGCCTTCTAGTCCCATTATATTTCTTCCTCCACAAGTGAGCCTCACTTAAGAGAGTGAATGATGTGTGTGATAAATAGAGAGTCTCACTCTCTATTTATATTCTTTCGTTCACTTGAATTGCCATTTCACACGTAGGTTCGACCTAACAAATACTACTCGAGACTACACCTTAATTAGTGTATAATAACTCAAGTGCCCCGAAACTGTGGGGACTTACCTAATGACTTGACATGACTTGTTTACATTATTAATCCTCCCGATCGGAACACCATAAAGGAGAAAACCCCGCAACTTCCTCTAAGATAGAATCAACACCAAAACAGTAAGAGATCTCCCAACAGCAGTGGCCTTCTAGTCCCAGTATATTTCCTCCTCCACAAGTGAGCCTCACTTAAGAGAGTGAATGATGTGTGTGATAAATAGAGAGTCTCACTCTCTATTTATATTCTTCCGTTCACTTGAATTGCCATTTCACACGTAGGCTCGACCTAACAAATACTACTCGAGCCTACACCTTAATTAGTGTATAATAACTCAAGTGCCCCGAAACTGTGGGGACTTACCTAATGACTTGACATGACTTGTTTACATGATTTTCCTCGAGGAAACCATAAAGGAGAAAACCCCGCAAATTCCTCTAAGATAGAATCAACACCAAAACAATAAGAGATCTCCCAATAGCAGTGGCCTTCTAGTCCCAGTATATTTCCTCCTCCACAAGTGAGCCTCACTTAAGAGAGTGAATGATGTGTGTGATAAATAGAGAGTCTCACTCTCTATTTATATTCTTCCGTTCACTTGAATTGCCATTTCACATGTAGGCTCGACCTAACAAATACTACTCGAGCCTACACCTTAATTAGTGTATAATAACTCAAGTGCCCCGAAACTGTGGGGACTTACCTAATGACTTGACATGACTTGTTTACATTATTAATCCTCCCGATCGGAACATCGGTGCATAACCCCATGACTCAAATACATAATAGAAACATCCCGGAATAAACATCGGGTTACAATATATAAGATACATAGAAGAATACATTCTGAAGTTACATATACATCAACACTCCCTCTTAACTAGGAAGGTATTCTTTCGACACAATTTTCAGCACTGGTCTTCTTCTCTGTATCAGCTGGATCATCTCGTCTTCAAGTCATATTCGTCTTCAAGTCATCTTTGTCTTCAATTCATCTTCATTGGATCTGGATCATCTCTCAATCTGGATCAATATAGAACATCATCACTGGATCTGGATCATCTCTCGATTTGGATCAATATAGAACATCATCACTAGATCTGGATCATCTCTCGATCTGGATCAATATAGAACATCATCACTGGATCTGGATCATCTCCCGATCTGGATCAATATAGAACATCATCACTGGATCTGGATCATCTCTCGATCTAGATCAACATCACTGGACTAGATCTGGATCATCACTCGATCTAGATCATCACTGCTGGATCATCATTACTGGATTTGGATCATCACTCGATCTAGATCAACACTGGTGCTATCTCATGATTCTTCTTGTCATAGGAAGTTCTACAGAGCCAACCCTTTTTCATGCTGGTTGTAGGCCTACCCTCATGTAGGTATTTGCCCAGCACTTACATCTGACCTACTCGTCAGAAAGGCACGCGCAGCACTCACATCTGATCATGTAGTAAACTACAATCCCATCAGAAAGGCCCAGCACTCACATTCACCAGCATGATAGGACACACCTACTATCATCTGTGGAAAGGCACAGCACTCACATCCACCAGCAAGGTAGGACACACCTATTACCATCTGTGAAAAGGCTCAGCACTTACAATCACCAGCATGGTAGGACACACCTACTACCATCTGTGAAAAGGCTCTGCACTTACAATCACCAGCATGGTAGGACACACCTACTACCATCTGTGAAAAGGCTCTGCACTTACAATCACCAGCATGGTAGGACACACCTACTACCATCTGTAAAAAGGCACTGCACTTACAGTCACTAGCATGATAGGACACACCTACTATCATCTGTGAAATGGCATAGCACTTACAGTCACCAGCATGATAGGACACACCTACTATCATCTGTGACAAGGCTTAGCACTTACATCCATCCAGGTGGGAACACATCCTGCTCACAATGATGGAAGGGCATGCACTCATATCTAATCATGAGGGGAACACATTCCCGTAATCATATCAGAATGGCCCCCAGTCCTCCTCGACTGAGCTACCTGGTAACTGACCAGGCGCCTCCATTCTCCTAGAGAATGGCAGTTGCCCTTACATCCGACCTGCTTGTCGAAATGGCCAACACTCACATCTGACATGGAAGGAACTTAATATTTTAGCCATGAACAGAATGGTTCAGCCCTTACATCTGATCAAGTGGGAACACATCCCTCTATCACATCAGAATGGCTACTCAGTTCTTACATTGAGTGTTCCTGGTAATTGACCAGGTGCCTCCAGTCCTAGAATGGCAATTGCTCTTACATCTATCCTACTCGACAGAATGGCCAGCACTCATATCTGACATGGAAGGGAGCAAACCTACCACCATGACAGAATGGCTCAGCCCTTATATCTGACCTACTCATCAAAATGGCTATGGATCTCAGCACTCATATCTGACATGGAAGGAACCAATCCCCTCACCATGACAAAATGGCTCAGCCCTTGCATTTGACCATGGAAGGAACCAATCCTCTCACCATGTCAGAATGGCTATGGGTCTCATCACTTTCTCTGGGAGGAAGCCTCGATCTGGAGAACACCAAGTCTCTCTCTGAAGTACTCAAACTTCAGCCTAGCCAATGGCTCAGTAAATACATCATCTATCTGTTCCTCCGTCGCAACATACAGGAGCTTCACTACTCCTCTCTGCACCATATCCCTGATATAGTGATACTTGATCTCAATATGCTTCGACCTGTCATGAAACACTAGATTCTCTGACAACTTCATGCAACTCTGGTTGTCACAATGTATACAAGTAGCATCTAACTGGAGATCAAATATATCAGACAGTAGCTTCCGCAACCATACTGCCTCACAACTAGCTGAACAAGCTGCGACATACTCTGCTTCAGCTGTACTCAGTGCCACACAGGATTGCTTCCTGCTAAACCAAGATATCACACTTGGTCCCATACTGAAGCAACACCTTGAAGTACTCTTCCTGTCGACGGCACTGCCTACTCAATCTGAATCAACATAACCCTCCAGGTTAATCTTTTGATTCGCATCATACTTGAGCCCATAATCAACTGTACCCCTGCATGCTTTGCAACCATAAGGTGAACATGTCTCAATGTGTTCACAACAAGGAAAATATCTAGTCTCAGGTACATCAAGGACCCAATTATCTGATGATACATCGTAGCATCAACCGATTCTGACGAAGCATCACTCAATAGCTTCAGGTTCGATGCCATAGGTGTGGCCATAGCCTTGTAGTTCATCATCCCAAACCTCTTCAGGATCTCTACTGCATACTTCCCTTGTCCAAGGAAGATCCCATCTATACTCTGCCACCCCTCCATACCTAGAACAATAGTGCATCGACACATAACAGGAGCATCACTGGTCTTCCACCTTCAACCTTGGATCAAAGGTTGGAATCCACTTTACTCTTAGTAAAGCCTAGAATCATCAGTAATTTTCCCATCCTGTCGTACCATGTCGAACCTCAGGATCTTCTGCAATCACTCCCTCTAAAGCAGAGCATCATACTCCCTTTGTCTTTCATACTCTATGAACTGAAACATTCTGTACTGGAGTGACAAGTAGTATCCATCTACGATCACTGGATACTAAGATCCTCTATCTTGAACTTCTTCAATAGTTCATCTTGCACCGATCTGTGAGCTTGTCATCCTCTATCAACCTTGTAGCGAAGGTTAATATATTCATCAAGCTCATCATGTATGTGTTTCAACTCTTACTGGCTACAAATGTCTCTTCATAGTCTAGGCCTTCCTTTCGTGAGAAGCCTTATGCTACGAATCTTGCTTTGTATCCCACGATGTTTCCATCTACTGCATGATGGAACTATGAACTTCTCTTCAGGTCTCGATACTGCGCTCTGACATCATTCTTCTTGAACTGGTCTTTCCTTTCTTCTTGGTGGCTGGAAGGTTCTACATCAATGATGTCACTGCACTCGTCATATTATTCTTTGTCTTTGAACTGTCGTCACTTTTCCTTCGAAACAAGTCTTCATTCTTCTTTGCTTGTAGGCGATTATGTATGCGGTCTTTCCTACAAGTCAAATGCATTTGTATGGTTAGAACATTTCATAAGGAATATTCATACTGGCAAGTTATTATGCATAAATATATGATCATGCAACTACTTTAGCCAAAACAACATTCATCCATATCTCACTGAAACTTTCTATGCCTTCCATCTCTACCAGGACAACATTGAGATTGTGCACTAATCCAATATGTCAGCAAAGAGGTTTCATTCTAGATAAGTAGCAATGGAGAATTTGTATAGCACCATGAGCTACTTACCAATCACATGCATATTAGTAGTATTCTATCATTAATGCAAACATCCTATCATGCATAATACAATAACTGAATATAAACAAATGCGTAACAAAATAATATAATGAAATGACAATTGAATACTTATCTTTATTTGTTTCGATGGTAGACTCCTTCTTGAGCCTTCAGCTTCATTCATGATTGTATCACAGATCTTGGGTGCTTCTGCTTCTGCTTCTTCAGGTTCTTCAGTAGGTCTCTTTCTGGATTTGTTGTAAGCTGTGCCTTCATCAAATGTTACATCCCTACTGACATCAATCTTCTTGTATCCTGGAAAGTAGATTCTGTAAGCCTTCGAGCTTTCAGAGTAACCCACAAATATGCCCTTCTTTCCTGAAGGATCTAGTTTTGTTCTCTTCTCTTTTGGAATATGTATGTACACGGGACAACCGAATATTCTGAGATGGCTGACTTCTGGTTTCTTGCCGGAGAAGACTTCTTCAGGAGTCTTGTTCTCAAGTACTCTATGTGGAGTACGGTTCTATACATACACTGCTGTTCTAGCAGCTTCATCCCAAAGATGCATAGGTAGATCTTGATCATGAAGCATAGTTCTTGCAGCTTCCATGATAGTTCTATTCTTTCGTTCTGCAACCCCATTCTGTTGTGGATTATAAGGAGTTGACAACTCCCTCTTAATACCTACTTCTTTGCATAGCTCTTTGAATTCATTCGAAGTGAATTCTCCACCATTATCTGATCGAATGGTCTTGATCTTCTTTTCAGTATGGTTTTCGATCAAGGCTTTGAATTCCTTGAACTTGCTGAACACTTCATCTTTGTTTTTCATAAAGTAAATCCATGTCTTTCTAGAAAAATCATCAATAAAAGAAATATAGTATGCATACCCGCTTAGTGAGTTTGATGACATTGCACCACATACATCAGAGTGGATGATTTCTAGAATCCCTTTGGCTTTGCTTTTGCTGCTAGGAAATGTCTTCTTTTTATTCTTCCCTTTCGCACATCCTTTGCAAACTCCATCATGCTTTGCTTGGAATTCTGGAAGTCCTTCAACAGCTTTGCTTGCAATAGGTAGTGCTCTGTAGTGCACATGTGCAAGCCTTCTATGCCAAAGCTCATTTGGCTCTACTGTTTCATGGATCAAGGCTTGTTTTGGATAGCCCTTCAATTTGTACAAGCCTCCTTTTTGTTCTCCAATCACTATCGCATCATCGATAGTCTTTCCTTTTGGCCATATGATGAATTGACCATCTATGAATGCAACTCACATTCCTTTTGCATCAATGCTGAAATGGAGAGAAGTTTCTTCTTGAGTCCTGTAACAAACAATACTTCTTTCATTATTAGAGACTTACCAGGGTCTAGCTTGTATGAAGATTCCCCACTACCTTTTATTAGATATTGGCAGTCATCTCCTAATTTCACCTTGTGAGGTGATTCATGTTCTGACATTCTTACAAAGGAAATTTTGAATCCTGTCATATGTTTGGAAGCCCCACTGTCTATAAGCCAATCATCATTTCCATGAGTAATGTTACCTGTGAGAGCTGATATCAGAACATATTCATCCTCGCTTGAAGAATATTCACTTTCATATCTGGATCTCTTTCTGGATGGTTCATCATCCTCTGTAGCATGAGCATGATGTCTTCTTTGGCCTTGACCAAGTTCTTCTTGTGAAAGGCTTCTAACCTCGTCTCCCTCTAAAACTGGAACCTCTATACTCATGTAGGTGTCCAATCCATTTTCTTCAGAGAGATCAAATACTTCTATGTTTGGAATTTGTCAACTTCCCCAAGCTTGTCACCAAGCTGATGTGATATTGAAATGAGAACCTCAAATGAAAATAGCAAAGGATTAGATCTTACCGATTTGAGGTGTCTGTCCTTGTCCCGTAGTTTACTGATCTAGGGTTTGTCACAGAAACCCTAATTTTAAAAACTTGGAATATTTCAAATCTGATTGGATAAACAGATAGATATATTCAAATGGAGCTGTCCAATGTACTCCTATTCTGAAAACAGTGGAGGGAAGCTCTCGGAACAGGAAGCCCTAATTTTCTGATTTCTTCTGCATAAATGCTTGTTACTGTTTCTATCATATCTCCTAAATTACTGATACTCTATGTCTGAAATTTCTCACTAAGGTAACCTCGCATGTCCCTGATCCAAAACCATAGGTTTCATCAGAATTGGTTTCACCATTTTTTATTTATGATCCTTTTCCCAAGGTTACCTGTTACAGGACTGTTCAGAACAGTGAAGTTGTACGGCATGGAACGTGTCACTGGTTCATCTTCTGAGTCTGCTATTTGGACCACCGAAATTGCAGTCCATTCCATTTCTGGAACATCTTCATGAATTCCATTTGGACCTCTGTAGCTCAAGATATGGTAGATCTCCCCAGATGTCCTGTTTAGGGATGAATTCTGGAAGAGGTTGGAACCCTAACTTGGAGAGATCATATCTCCTGTAGTACAGCGAATCTAAGTCTGATTTTTGGACACAGGATTCATATAGATTTTATATTTCGCCCCTGCAATTTTCATCTTCTGAGACTTCTCCAATCTTGGAATATAACGATTGTACCAAAACGTAGCAGTTTTAGTATTTAGGGTTTCTCCTAGCTCAGGGTCAAACTAGGGTTTGACTTTCCCGGAGTTTCCCCCAACTAAATTTCTTGATCCAGGTCTCTAAAATTCAGTTTTGATGAGGAGAACAATCCTATGCTGGTCTCACTCAAAAAATCATCTTCTGTAGAAATCCCTAATTTCCGCATCGAAGACTGAAAATGCTCGGAATCAAATTCCGCTTCGACAGAAAGATGCGCCCTAAGGAGGAGAGTTGTTCCACCTTACTTTTGCTGAAAATCTATGGAGGAAGATCCATAAACTAGGAATCCCTAGTTCCTATAGCTGCATAATGTCTTCTTGTCAGTTTAGCTCTGATACCATGTTAGTTTTTCATCACATTAAGCTACCATTATGATCTTAGGATCTTTTCACTGAGAGAATAACAAGCATAGCAATAAAACATAAGCACATCACAAGAGAAAAGAGACACAAATAGTTTTCCTCGGGGAAAACATAAAGGAGAAAACCCCGCAACTTCCTCTAAGATAGAATCAACACCAAAATAGTAAGAGATCTCCCAAAACAGCAGTAGTCTTCTGTCTTCTGTCTAGTCCCAAAATTTCCTTCTTCAGTAGTGCGCCACACTTGGGAGAGCAAGTGATGTATTTTACAAGTGATAAATAGAGAGACTCTTACCCTCTATTTATATTCATCCGCTCACTTGAATTTCCATTTCACACGTAGGCTCGACCTAACAAATACTACTCGAGCCTACACCTTAATTAGTGTATAATAACTCAAGTGCCCCGAAACTGTGGGGACTTACCTAATGACTTGACATGACTTGTTTACATTATTAATCCTCCCGATCGGAACATCGGGGCATGACCACATCAATCAAATACATAATAGAAACATCCTAGAATAAACATCGGGTTACAATATATAAGATGCATAGAATAATACATTCCGAAGTTACATATACATCAACAAGGAAGCTATGTTTCATGAAGAGAGCATACAAGTTACTACAATCACTACTGCTGAAGATTTTATTTCACCCTTCTCCTCTATGTCCTCTGTTACGAATGGGCAAGATGTATTTCTAGTTGATGTCCATAGCGATCCTTCTCTAGAAGATGGGTTTTCTTCAAATGAGAGTATTGGTTCGAAAAATGGAGATGTTTCCTCCACCATCAGTAGTAGATTTCTTTCAAGTTCATATGAAGATAGAGAAGCTTTTTCCATCACAATGTCACATTTGGGACTTTTGCTCCACATTATTGTAGCTGTTTAAAACCTTCATTCAAAGTTGATGCTTCAATATCCTTATGACCTACTTGGGGTAACCTATTCTCAAGCATTTACAGTCTCTTTTAGGTATGGCATCCTATTTGGTTCAAATTACTCACCTGGTGGTTCAAAGTTCAAATCTAAAGAGTACCATTTTCTCTCCCATCAGTGCATTTTAGTTGTTCTACATGGTCTAAGGATTCATCATGCAACTGTTCCTGAGTTGATTGAGCACATTCCTTTTCTTCCTAAGAAGAAGATTCCTCCAGACGTTTTTAGTTTGGAAGTATATGCATATTTTGTTTCTGTTTCATAATCGATTTTTGAGGGGATATTTTTCCCATGAGGTTTTCCTCCTTACCTCTGTTACATGGATCAATAAATTTGTAAAAGGGTGACTTGTGCCTTAGTTGCCAAGGCCTCAAACACTAAATTGTACTAAGTCTGGAATAAGGGAGGGTGTGGGAGCAGTAATACATCCTTAGTATATATTTTAGACCTTAGGCTAACCTGATTTTCACAAATTTCATTAATTTCCTACGGTTTAGACATAGGAGAGTTAATCCAGTAATATATCTTGTTAGCTTGGCCTGTTCACACCTACAACAGCACCTGGTTTGGTCAACCTAGCCCATGCTCCCTCATTAATGCATTGGAGCGCTACCTCATTGATTTGTGGGGCCATGGATTGACTAAGTGTGCTTGGGGTGAATCTGGCCTGTTTTAGCTCTCCTAGGAGCATTTATTATGACCTAGAGCACCCCACTTGACTCTATTTACTCACCCAAGCATGGCTTGGAGTCTTTAATGACCCATGACACCTCACCAACACTCACACATCAATTCAAGTTTGTTTGGGCTGAGTTGGGTGTTAGAATAATCAACCCATAGTTAGCTACGTTAGACATTAATTAATCCAGTTTTGTCTTATTTGCCTAGTTTCCTATATTCCACTCTATGCAAGTTGTCTTCCACATGTCCTAGAAGTCAAACTTTCTAAAACTGAGTCATGGAGCACTTGGGAAACCTCCTAGAAAGCATATTTAGCATGTCTGCTTTATTCCAGACCCTCCCTAGTGCATACATGCTTTTTCTGCTAAGTTTCTTGCTTTATTGAGATTTATGGCATAAGTGAAAGTAAGACTAGCTGTAGTTGACTTGTTTTTTGACCTCATCATCCTCCATTCTTTTCTCCTACTAAAAGCATGTATGAGTTTTATTTCCATCCCTTATTATCTTTCCTACTTGACTTTGCCAATTTGTGAGCCTCTAAGTGGATTTGGAAACTGCTTTATGCACCTATGGGGGATTTGACTAGATTTAGTAAGCCTACTTTTTTACTATTTATAATGGAATCCTTATGCATTTGAATCTCTCATGTAATTATATATTACAGTAGCCTATTACTTAATAAGGTTGGCTATTGTACACTTATTCAATACATATTAGTGTTATGCTGTAATTTCAGTCTCCTTTGCTTGTAATTTTGCATGTTTAATTAGCAATTTTGTGAGTGCAATTGTTCTATCACTTGAGTTCAATTTCCACATGGTATTAGAGCCTTTTTATATTGATTTATCTCCTTCCATATTGCTATTATAGGTTCAACATCTTGACTGGGAGCACATTCTGATGGTTGAAGGGCACAGTTCTCAGCTATGGATCAATCTCATAAGATCATCTTGACTCCATTTAATTTATTTGAATGGAAAGTAGATATGGAGATACTATTCAGAGTGAAAGGTATCTACAGGGTGACTATGGCAACTAAGGCAGATCCCAATGCAGCTGCATAGAAAATTAAATGGCACAATAGGAGGGATGAGAACTATGGTCATTTGTGTCTGAGCATATCAAGAGACCTCCTCTTCCATCTTGATGGATTGACATTAGCTAATGAAGTATGGGAGAAGCTTGTAGATATTTTTGGTAATATAGATGAGATGAGAGGACATCAAATCAAGAATGAATTGATCTCTTTGAGTCCCAGTAGCTTCAAGTCCCTGCAACTCTACTTTTTTGAGTTTAAAGCCCTTGTTTTGCAGCTAAAACAGTGTGGAATTGAAAAGAAGGAAGAGAAACTAGTTTTGGCCATACTCTTGAAGCTTGGACCTGACTATTCAGTGTTTGTTTTGACCTTCCATGCCACCAGGTTGACAACTTGAGCCTGGATGATTCCTAAGCTTGCAAAGTTCATGGAATATTTTACACAAGAGCAAGATAAATTGGTGATGATGGGCACCATCAAACCTTCCAAAGAAAAAGCTTTGGTTGCTAGAGATTCAAGGGTGTTGTACAGGATTATGCACCTAATAACCATAGGTCTGGGGTTACCAACATACTCAAACACTTGCAGACAATTGACTTCTAAAGTGCAGAATAGGAAATAGGAGGGTTAGAAGGACTTACTTGTTAAACGAAGGTCGATCCTTGCTAATCCTCTTCTGATCTGCTCCACTTGTAAAGTCTTCAGGATTGTCCCTCTTTCACCTGTCAAGAAACATTCTTCCAGATACAAGATGATTCATATATATATATATATATATATATATATATGTAGGTTAGGCAAATCATATATCATACTGAAACATAAACATTTACCAGTCTACAAGACATGAAACACATATGGAAAAAGTAATCTCTTTATTATCAATAATAGAAAGAGTTAAGGTTACAACCCAATGTCTGAGACAAGGACTCCTTTGCAACCAAAGGATTCTGAGTTTCACTAGTCCAAAGACTTCTGTATACAATCCACCAGCATAACTTTGCTCTGCAAGTATATCTCTCGAACACCCTCCCCAAGGCCTGTATTTATATGGGTGAAATAAGGCAGTTCTCGAAGGTTAGGGAGGTTATAGTAGTTAAGGAAATTAAGTCAAATAACTTAACTAATATCCCATTAGCGCGTGTTTTTATATTTTAATGTTAAGAGGCACATTCATGGGTATGTAGTAGGGCAACCCACGAATGATTCGTGACTATGAATAAGCGCAACCCACGAATACATTGATTCGCGACTTGCTACAAAGGAGACTCATGAATGATGTGCGAGTTGTCTATAACGAGAGTCATGAATACATCTCAACATGGAAAAAATGGCAAAGTGACTAGGTGGATGAAGGAAGAATGTATTTCCTAACTAGCCAAGCTATAATGTTTTGGGAAAACCTCTATCCATAAGTGTCCTTTTGTGTGCCAACATGAGGGGTGTCAGCACTCGGATGGAGAGGTGCCATTCAGGTGTATAACAGATGCCCCCTAATGTGTGAGGTCAGAGGAGAACAATGGCCGAAATATATTATAATCATTAACTCTGGAGAAACTTAGAAATCCAATGGAGTGGAGAGAGTACCTGAAACAAATACATAGTAATGTCATATACAAAGTTACATCTGAGGATGCTATGTTCAATTTAATGGAACAGTAGCTCCTTTACAATAATTAAGTACATCATATGATACGGGTAAAACCACGTATATTACAAAGGTGGATCAAAGCCACAATATAATAATGATGAGTCTTCAAAGATCTGGAAGCTGGATATCAGAATAGAACATAGTCTTGTGCAACTTAGTCCATAAGTGAGGAACTAAGGTCTTCATATAGGATCCCAAAGAACCAGTACAATCCAAGCCATGTGAATAAGGGTAAGCTGAAGTTGAACATGGAGAGGATTCAACAGTTTGTCAAACAATAGGTGATAATTGACAACTGAAGCAAAGGAGTTCACCAATGATGAAAGTGAATCCATAGGTACGATCGTCAAAACTCTAGGTCTTCGTCATCAGGAAGTGCTGAAACGGAACCATACTGTGATAAGGAAGGCAATAGATCCTCCAACAGATCGCAAGAGTGACTAGGAACTGGGCAAAAGAAGGGAGACACAAGTAGATAGATAACAGATATAACAGTGATGGGATCAGGCTATAGATCAGACTTTGGGAAGAATCCTTGAACAGTGAGCACAACACAGAGATGACCCAAGGCAGCATACAACGGATAGATAGAACAACTAGACTTATCTGTCATGTAGGAGACATGATCAGATTCCCCAGGGATAATGGACAAGAGGAGGAGTCAGAAACTCAAAGTGATAGCTGAACACAAGTGGACACTGAAACATGGATATCGAAAAGCAAAGAGTGCTATGTTCAAGGATGACATGCTGTCATTACTGAAAACAAGAGAAAACTTCTTCCTTACCTTCCCTGTTAAGTTTTAACGAGTCCAGGAAAGTCAACTCGGTTCCCTTTGCATTTTTTAACAAGATTGAAGAGATGGGAACATAATGCTTGATAGTGTCACTGATCCATGGATTTAATGAGCCCGAACTAGTACTTGCTCAGCCAGTGTTTTCACATTTAGAGAGTCTGAAAAATCCAAAGAAGACTCCAGGGGGGTCCTTTTTCATCCAATTTAGTCTCCTAAGGCCAAAACAGTATAAAACAAACCACAGAAGAACTCTCTTAACTTCCGAAGAAGAAAAGGTGAACCTTTTTCGTACTTAGTCGGGAAGGTCTGAAAAAGGTTAAATTACCACCTACCCAACGCTCCTTCCAGAACAGCATAAAATAGCTTGAGTTTTACGAGTGTGAAGGAAAGCAAGATCACTCGGAAAGATCCATTTGGTTACGAGAAATAGGGCTTACAACAATAAACTCGTTGCTTTGTTCTTGAGTGTTTAATGAGCATGACAAAGACACAAATTACACTCAGAATCTTTTTCATGTTTGGGTCCAGAGCACGAAAAAGAGAAAACTAAGCTCAAACTGGGTGTTCCTTTTCCGTAAATTTAGTCCCTCAAGTCCGGAAAAGTGATAAACCTATACCTGAGAATACTCTTCTCAATTCAAAAGAAAAGAGAAAGAGATAACCTACCACCAATGCGGATGCCCGTTCACATATTCTTAACGAGCTTGAACGGACGAGATAACTCAGCAGTCAAGTCTGTTTTGAAGGAGTCAGACCTGGGCCTAAAGAAAACTCCATAAGGGTGGGGAGTCCTATAAGGGATAGCTTGTAAAAAGAGATTCATAAGAAGCTCTATTTGGCGTGAAAAATAGCTATGAGGAAACCCCTGGGCCTGAAACAGTGACGGCATGAGTACCAAAGGATGACAAGGGAATATAAAGATGATACTCATGAAAAAAAGACCCTAGCCACGGAAGAACAATGGTAGAGACAAGGGACTAATGGCTTAGAATACCATAGTCCGTGGCAAAATGTTGAATACTAAGGTTAATGTGGAGTGATAAGATGCCAACATGTGTTGGAAGTAGAGAAACCACCCTATAGAAGTACCAACACTTTGTAAAAGTTGATAAACCTGTTTCAAGGCACAAAGAGGGTGATATTAGTCAATTGACATTTCAAACTATATAAAAAGACCCACTTTATGAAATATTATTTCTATAAATAGGTTGAAAAGTAAAACATTTCTCACCATTTGAACTTTTTGGACCAAAAAGGAAAGTTTACCCTCTATCTTTGATCAATTACCGTGGACAATTGGACCGTCAAAATCAGAATCCGTCAGCTTCAGGTAACTCTACACCCTAACCTCGTCAATTTGATCCAAACAAATATTTAAATTAATGGTTAATTCAGTATTTTTTATCATCCCAAATTATGGCAATGCGCATTCGCGGGTTGCTAAGCGCAAGAGTCGCGAATACGCATTTCATTCGCGGGTTGTTGAATAGGCGAGTCGTGAATGACTCGTGACTTGTCTAAGTAGACAGTTGCGAATGCTGCGCTATGGGGAAACATTTAAAAATTATACAAAATTTTTAATTTTTTATGATGAAATACTGAACCAAATTATGTGTATTTGCTAGGAAAAATATGGTGCTGGAGTGGAGGGAAAGAGAGCATGAAATAATGGATCATGCGGTGCTCCAAAGCGCGCCCACCATACAAGCATTGAGGACTTGTGGGCTGCTAAAGTTCTTTTGTACATCGCCCATGCGGGCCAATGTCCGCTTACTAGAATTCATGGTCAATTACTGGGATCATGATCTGGGGATGTTCAATCTTCAAGGTGAGACCTTAGAGCTTACCGTGGAAGATATATATTTCATTACCAGGTTGTCACAACGGGGGGCACCGGTGAATTTTGAGGGCACTGGCAGGGGCGGGGACCCCTTGAGTGTCCAAAACTATGTTGACATATTCTGTACACCGGGTACGCAAAAGAAGGGCAGCAATGTTATCATTACAGACATCCATGATTTCACACTCCAGGTACTAGCTAGTACTATTGTGAGACTTACAGGATCATCAGTGTTACATATGGCCACCAGGAATCAAATGAGGGTGGCAGTTTATTGCTTTAGAGGTGCTCTCTATGATTGGTGCTTGGGAGTGCTCCCCATCATGAAGAAGCAACTTTCCAACTGCAGGAGAGGAAGACACAAGAATTTTGGCTATGCCAGCATACTAGTAGCGTTCTTCGAGAGAGAGTACCAGCTATGAGCCCTGCTATACCACTACAGGTCAGACATCCACGTCAGCCGAGGCTGAGCCAGTGGGGAGACATCTTCCTCCGTCAAGGAGGAGGAGACATAGTACACATTGTTTACGATGATGACTTTTATGTATGGTGGGAACGATAGCTGCCAGCATTGGAGCAGTTTCCATACGCTGGGATGGATTTCCGAGGTGACCCCGACCTTGTCCTCCCTCCAGGAGGAATATGGGTGATATGGGTAAGTAATTTTTTAATTTTTTATCATTTTCAAATTTTTATGAATTTTCCAATGATAGAATATATACATATGTACAAGTATTAACCCTATTCATGTGTCAAAATGCAGATATTGGACCAGTCCGCCCTGAAGGGCACTCGCGGATTTTCGTGCGACCGGTTGTAGGAGGAGACCTAGGATTAGTCCGGGTACTAGAGGGGAAGCTGGCCAGGCTGACCCAGTGAGTATCGACGATACGAATTGAGCACATACCTACAGCCATGCAGGAGTTTGTAGTAGGGGTTCCACTGGTTTGGCTCCGGTTGTTCAGGCGAGTAGCTAGAGCAGTACTGGTATACAGAGATGCGGTGGAGGCTGCCAAAGCCAAGGAGGCTGAGGAAGCCAGGGTGCATAGAGATCATGGGGACCAAGGTGGTCCCAGTGGCCAGGGCAGGTAGGCTTAGCTTTAGGGCATTTTGATGGATGATGATCCACATTTTTGTATATTTTGTATATGACGGGATCTACGGATCAGACTCGACCTATCTATGACAGATATTTACATATATATATATATATATATATATATTTGTGTTTGTTGTTAGTTTATTTACAAGTTTTTCTTATATGTTTGTTGTATATTTTATAAAATGTGTGTGAGATTCCAGTCCAAAATATAATTAGCATATGCATCAGTTAATGAATTTTGGTTTTGTGGAATATGATTAAAAGTAATAACTTCAAAATGTCTTTCCAATAAACGGATTTGCATGAACTGACGTAACAAGGTAGGATTACGCACTTGATAAGCTCGATTGAGCTGGGAAACTACCAACTAAGAATCCAAACAGACCTCAAACTGGGTAATGCCACGTGACAAAGTGTCCCATAGGAGCTCAATAATGGCCCTATACTTAGCAACATTATTAGAAGCAGGACCTAGGCAAGCGCCTCCCACGGCAACAAGCTGTCCTGAGGGAGAATAGATGACCCATGATGCTGAAGCCAGGTTACAAGTGTGACGGCTGGCGCCATCAGCGAAACCTATATACATTTTGGAAGACATCTGCAACAACCAGTAGATAGTATAAAAAACAAAAACTGAAAACCTAATGTACATAAAAATACATACACTATTATACAAGAAAAAGTGCTAATCCTAAGCGTAGTAGTTCTTCAAGTAGAGCCCATTTCTAGGCTCAGACAGCTTATTCCCATCATATTTGACTAATTCATATGCACCTTTACTTAATACTTTTGACCTGACATAGGGTCCTAACCACATAGCCTTGAATTTTCCTGCCCCTAGAGGTTCTTTATCTTGGTCCCAGAGCAAGACAAGTTCCCCTTCAGAGAAAACCCTAGGTTTGACCGATATATCATATTGAGCTTTAACCCTATTTTTATGAGCCTGATTAGTACTTAGCGCATCTCTATGCTTTTCATCAAGGTGCTCTAAGTGTACCAGACGTTCTTCAAGCTCAGTCGTATCAGGTAACACATGAATAGCTATCTGCAAGGATGAGATTTCGCAATCAATCGGCGTAATAGCTTCCACCCCGTGAACGAGTTGGAAGGGGGAAAAACCCGTAGCAGTCTTTACATTGGTTAGATAAGCCCAAAGAGCAGGGTATAACATGATGTGCCAATTTGAGTGGGCCGCATCAATAGTACGTTTAAGAATAGTTTTTAAAGTCTTGTTTACAACCTCAATCTGACCATTTGCTTGCGGATAGTATGGAGAAGAATGTTCTTGTTGGAATTCGAGCATGGTGGTCAGTTTTGTCATCATTTTATTTTGAAAATGACTGCCATGGTCAGTGACAATCACTTTGGGAATATGAAACCTTGCAATAATCTGATTGAAAACAAAGAAAGCTGTTGTTTCCTTGTCGGCTTTAAAAGTAGGCATTGCCTCTGCCCATTTAGTAAAATAGTCCACAGCGACAATGATGTATTTATGCCCCCTAGCCGAGGCTGGGTTGCATGTCACGTAATCGATCCCCCATTTCACGAAGGGGCCTACCGAGACAACGAGAAACAAGGGAGCAAGATGTGACCGCATTTTCCTGGTGTAAAGCTAACACGGATGACAGTGTTTCACTGCTTCCACACAATATTTAAAGATGGTGGGACAGAAATAACCGGCACATAATATCTTCTGGGCCATTGCTAACCCAAATAAATGACCCCCACATGCTCCACTATGGGAATCATTTAGGACAATCTCCGCTTCCTCATGAGTAAGGCAGCGATGCAAGACAGAATCTACCCCTCGTCGATATAATGTATCTCCTATAATGAGGTAGTTTTTAGCATGAAGGAGTAACTTACGTCGGTATTCCCTAGAGTAAGTGGCATGATACTTCAAAGTTTGGAGATATATAAGAATATCTCCATACCAAGAATCAGAGGTGGATATCAGGAAGATGTGCTCATTTGGGAATGAGTCATCCTCAATCACTACATCTTCTTCCATAGGAAATTTTGCTATAAGCTCAGCAAAAACCAAGGATTTTTTAGACTTAGCTGATTGGAAAACCAAGTCAAACTCTTGGAGAATGACTATCCATTTATTAAATTTTCCCCCAACAATGATTCGGGATAAAACATATTGGAAAGGGTTTACATTGGCCACCACAGTGGTGGTCCTTAGTAAATGTAGTGCCGTAACCTTTGTATAGCATAAACAGCCGCTAAGGCTAACTTCTTGACGTGGGAGTATCTAAGCTCAAGTCCAACTAAAGCACGACTAAGATAATAAACGACATGCTAAACAAGCTTCTCATCCTCCTGAACTAGTACTACCCCAATGGTCGACTTCGATGCGGCTAGATACAATAAAAAATCCCTACAATAATCTGGTGGGCGTAACAAAGGTGCCGATAGCAAAGCTTTTTTCAATGCCTCGAATGCGAGTTGTGCAGTTTCATCCCATACAAATGGGGTGTCCTGTTTGAGCAGGCGCATGAAACCTTTGGTGATCTTGGCATAATTAATGATGAAACGTCGAAGGAATTTAGACTTTCCTTGCAGGCTTTGAAGTTGCCTGAGAGAACAAGGAGGAGGTAGATTTACAATGGCCTCAACTTTCAAAGGATCCACCTAGATACCTCTACTAGAGACAATGAATCCAAGCAATCTTCCTGACTCGATGTAGAATACACACTTGTGGGGATTCAAGCGAATTTTATAGTATCTGCATCTCTCAAAGATCAACCGTAAATGATCTGGATGTTGGATCCTCTTGCAAGAATGAGCGGGTAGATCATCAAGGTGTGGCTTGACAATGGCTTTTATGTCATGAAAAGCAAAGTTCATGGCTCGTTGAAAGGTTGCCCCTGCATTTTTCAATCCGAAGGGAATTTTCCTATACACAAATGTACCCCAAGGGCAAATGAAAGCAGTTTTATGCTGGTCTTCCAGTTTGATTTGGATTTGATTGTAGCCGTAGAAACCATCCATAAATGAGAACACCTCACTTTCCGCACATGCATCTATGATCTGATCAATAAATGGTGTGGGGTAGTTGTCCTTAGGACAGGATTTATTAAGGTCTCTAAAGTCTGTACAAACGCGAATAGTCCCTTGCTTTTTATCAACAGGAACTGTGTTGGACACCCATTCAGTCAAAGCTATGGGATATATGAAACCAGCTTTCAACAGCTTTTCAACCTCTGCCTTCATAGCCGCCGCTTTACGCGGGTTCACGGGGCATAATTTTTGTCGAACCAGCTTGGCATCAGGATAGGTTCGGATCTCATGTTGAACAATAGATGGATCTATGCCTGGCATCTCCTCATAAGACCAGGCAAAGATATCGCAGAACTCCTTAAAAAGGGCAGTATAAATAGCAATCTCCTCCGAAGAGCATTTTGCACCTATATAGATATTTTCCACGACATCTGGATTTACAGAGATGTTGATAGGTATAGTGGTGGAAATGTTTTCCATATTCCCCTCGGCAAACACTCCTTCCCTAGGTAAAGGGTTGACAGGTGTATCAACATCATCTGACAGTCTCACATGAAACTCTTGGTTTTCTATCTTGCTTAGCTCTGGAAGAAAATAAGATCGATGATGAAGATCCTCACATATCTTATCACGTCCACACATAGCTTCTAGAATAGCTTCATCGAAAGGTAAAACGTTGTCTAAGCAATCTATGGAATGTAAAGAGTTTTCTGCCCATGCGGGCAAATAGACTTCTTCTAGATCGTCTGAGATTTTTAGAGGATCTAGAATGGGATCAGCAGTGGCTTGGGTGATAGCTTGGGATATGCCACTTCCATTGCCGACAAGGGTACTTCCGGTTCCTGGGGAGCTAGGAGGACCCAAGGATCAGTCCTATCGACCACCGAAGCGATGGACTTCCCCACACTAGTAGAACCGATATAGTTAACAGGGGCTGGAAAGTCAAATGTGCCCATCAATGATGCATACATTCCAGCCCCCAAGCTCTGTGCAGCAAGTTTGGCCTGATCAACCAATGGAACAGTGGAATCTTTAGACTCTAAGCGGCCTTTTTGGGTAAAATCAAGTTGGTCAATAGTAACTACCTTGCCCTCATGTGGAAAAACCATGACACGAAAGATAGCTGATGCAACAACAGACATTGCATAAGTCCAATTCCTCCCGAGAAGAAAATTGTAGTCCAAGGGAGCATCAATCACTTCAACTTCAACAGACACTGCTTTGCCTACTAACTTAATCTCAAAAGCTAGCAGGATACCATGTGGACGGAAAGACCTTCCATGAAAAGCAGTAAGTAAAGTGTTCGATGGGACAAACTCTGGGGATCCAAGAGCTTTCCAATAGGCCAGGGACATAACACATGTAGAGGCTCCCTCATCAACAACTGCTCGTCCAATGGTCTTACCACCATGGATGACATCTATCGATAGGGCTACATGGTAATGGAGGCGAATTTTAACATTAGATAGATGAAATTTCGTTGTGAGACTCGAAGAGTCCATGCTACCTAAAGCTGCTAAGAGGGCATCCCGCTGAGCGGGATAGCTCTGTAGCACCTCCAAAGCTGACATTGCATACGGAGTCTGAGCCAAGTCTTCAACCACAGAGTAGTTGGAAGCGGCCCTAGCATTTGGGTTTTGCAAAGTCTTCTTAAAGACACCTTTGGGTATCTTTGGCATTATTTCCGCAGGTTTCTCTATAGTGAGCGGGTTGGAAGGTTCACCTACAGCTTTACCCGTCTCTGGAGTCTCTTTCTAATAGTTTTTGTTCCTGTTTTGCAAAAAAGTTGAGGATCTAACCATGTTGATATAATTAGGGTCAGGGGCAGCTTGAGTGCCCCTTGCTACGGTAGAAGTTGAAGCAGAATTCTGTCCTTGGGGAAAAGGATCCTTCAGGACAGCCGGTGGTTGAGCTTTGAGAAGCTTCTGGGCTTGATCCATGACGGGACAAAGGTGAGTAAGGTGATCCCCCTGGCACAACATACAAGGGAATTTGACTTTCTTCTTTTCCTTTTTTCCCCCATCAGCATTGTTTGCGGGTTTTGGCTTGTTTTGGTTTCCCTCTCCCTTTTTACCTTTCTTCTTCTTCCCACCGGGCTGCTGATTTCCCTTCTAAGAGGTTTGTGTAAAAACATTTTCACTTTGGGGAGAGAGGGTAGCCTTTGCTACCTCTGCTGTAGACTGTTTGATAGATAATTGGTGAAGTTGTTTTGTCAAAGACTCTACGATGGGAGAATCGATGGACCCAACCACACCATCGGCATGGGGTGCAGGCTTAGGGGCATGGGGTGCAGGCTTAGGCTTCTCTGCCTCATGCGAAGGCCTCGGTGCCTCAGGGATGATCTCATATAAGATCCCAGAATGTGAATAAATCAAGTCCAACTGCTAGGCCCTGAGTATGGCTTCTTCTTCACTAGTCACTCCTGATGTGGAAACGTCCTTAGATATGTATGGCAACAATGATTTAAGGAACCACTCTAATAGAAACTCAGGAGGGATGGTGGCTTTGATAAGGCTCTTTCACCTCCTCCACTCTTGGATATGATCCAAGATGTGGGTAGCCTTGTTTTGTCTAACGGTAGACAACAAGTCCGTTTCGAAGTCATATCGAACCGGAAGCTGAAAGTGGCTAAGGAAAGCACTAGCCAAGTTCTAGAAACTACTAAAGGTAGCAGAAGGTAGTTCAATGTACCATTTTAGGTCCACTGGAACAGCCTCAATCTCACTGAATCCTCATTCAGCGAATTGGAAGAACACCATAAATGGAAGGTGGTGACATGAGCCCCAGGATCTTCACCAGCTTTACCTTCGAACTTAGGGATGTCTAAGGGCAATTTGGTGGGAACAGGTGGCCACGTGGGGCCATGCCTCACCGAGTCATTCATCAATTTGGATAAGTCTGGCAAATTTAAGGTTGCCAGACAAGGAAGTTTGGGCCTAACCAGTGCACTAGATGTGCCAGCTTTGGTATTAGAGGGTCCTGCCCCCGAATGCCCATAGGTAAAAGTGGGGTTACCCCCTGACACTGGTTGTGAAGTGGGAAGGTTGCTTTGAAATGGATTCCATCCGTAGGCCACATGATTTTGGGTGGGAGGTGTAGTGTAAGTGGTTCGAGCCATCCCTATAGAAGCTGGGGTCTGAAAGACTGGAGCAGGTATCCCTCCGCTAAACAAAGAGAAGGGAGAGCTCGTGTATGGGACTGAAATAGGGGTTTAGAATCTTTGCCCGTAAGAGGTGTTGCTCCCAAACTACAATCCTACATATGAAGGAGATGGACCTACATATGGACTAGATGGGGGAATGTGCCCCCCATTCCAAGGGAATCCTTGGAAAAAAGCCGAGGATCCGACCAGACCACTCTGGGTAGTGTAAGGGAAGGAAGAAGGAATTGTAGGTATACTAGGGATCCCAGTAACCATATCACCAGAAGTACCTCCTATGTTCGAGCGAACCGGTGGTTGGACCACCCGGCTCGCTGGAGTTAAGGGTGTAGAAGGTAAATTAGATCTAGGGGCACTAACCGGGGGAGGTAGTACCCCTTCAACTGGAAGGGTTGAGGTGAAAAAAAAGGACTTTCTTCCGCAGAAGACATGACTCTACCCAAAGGGACACCTAGCACTGGTGAAGCAAAAGGTCTAACCTGCACGATCACTGGATCGTTTAAATCAGTTAAGGGGGTGTTAAAATTTCTTGCAAACTCGTCAGTCTGCAATTCTTCTATCTCAACTGTGTCAAAGTCAAAGCAGTTAGCTATCAATTTTGGTTCACCAAGAACCTCACTTATCCCTACTGGTTCAAAAGAACCATCTGTGTCTAATCTCCGCCTTTGGGGTAAAGGTGGAGGCTCCAATGTGGTGAGAGGAGGAAGGTTTCTCAACCTTCTTGACCTTCTAACAAGTTGGTCCTCCAGAATTAAAACTTTGACTAATCACACCCTAAGGCCAACTAAACACAAGCAAATCCACAGAGCATACACTAAAAAGATCCTAGAGTCTCAAGCAATCAAACCAGGGTATAAAGATATACTTTCCCGAAGAAATATGATGAACGATTAATTGGCATCCTTGAGGTGGTTCTTAGGCACAAGCTAAGGAATCACCCACCACCCTCCTACACTTTCCACAAGGGTTACCTTCCAAGCCCGTTCAAGGTGAACCAGAAATAACCTTCTGGTTTACCTAGGTATGAACCCTAAAAGACAAGAGACTAAAGGCTACCTTGGCAATACCAGCAGTCTGGGGGGACAGTCGTCAGTCGAACTCGTACACATGGGCAAGGTAGCTGAGCCTGAAAATCTGTCTAGGACGGAATCCCGAGATGCACAAAAGTCCTGGGTTACGCTTTGACAAGGATTTAGAGGGTTATCTCCTCTGTCCAAGCCTCCACGTGGCCTAGTGCCTAACTCTCGTTTGAGAGGAGCTTCCCAGATACAGTGATAGAGTCAAGGATTTACCTAACGAAAGGTCCACTATGTCTGAGTTTATAACTTGTGGGAAGTTTACACTCCCTATCCCACAAGTCTAGCCTAAGCTAGTAGGTGAAAGGCCCCTAAAAATAAAACTTACTAGTAAATTTTAATTTATGCGTTTATTTTAGAGGGTTGTTTCTTACTCAAAAGGAAATGGAAGTGATATACTATATGGTGTTTTGACTCAGCAAGAAATAAATGAAATTAAAGGTGTATTCAAAGCAAACTACTACTATAAAATAAAATTCTATTCATTTTTTCAAATATGTATTGATGAACTGAATGCAATGATAAGAGAAACTAAGCTTATATATTTTTGTATATTTTGAGATTATATTTTTAAAATAAAACAACACTACTTATGCAAAAATCACAATGTAAAAGGTTAACAATGTTTTTTTTTCACATTTAAAAATACTCAAAAATCTACTATGCATCTACAATGCACTATGCTTGAGTAAACTTGAAACTTATAAACTGTATAAAAGCCACAAACTGAAGCAAACAGGCTAACAGAACCAAAAGACCAGAAAGAAAAGCAGGATAGGAACCCTAGCTTGGGTGCAAACAATGACAAATATCACTGCAGACTTAGAAAGGCAAGTGAAAACTCGCAACTGTCAGAAGGAAGACTGGAAAAACAGAGCCCAAGACCCTGATCACTGATCTGGACTAAGACACTTTAACCAACAACCCAAACAGGCCAAATACTTCAGGATGCAAACATTAAATAAATCAAGTAAAAGAGACTCAAGGGCTTTCAAAAAGCACTAAGCGTGATCACCTGAGGCATTCAAACAAACTCTACAACATTCTTAAAGAAAATCTTCTCAGAAAATAGGGACTATAGCAAGAAAATAACAAGCAAACTCTTCTTTAAAAATCCCAACTTTCAGGAGTATTCGTGACTGTTTATGAGGGAAACTCGTGAATGACTCGCGACTGTCCAATATAGCAACCCGCGAATGCAACTTTATATTCGTGACTGTTCAGTGGAACAACCTGCGAATGGGTATAGAAATTTTCTCAAGAAACAAAGAAAATACCCTATGACTTTCAAATGCTGAAGCAAGTAAGAACCACGATAGAAAATCACAAACAGACTTCCAAGCAAACACTGGCCAGGAAGACAGAAATGACCTACAGTAGTCTAGGCTTCCCCAGCGGAGTCGCCAGTTCTGTTGTACAGGATTATGCACCTAATAACCACAGGTCTTGGGTTACCAACATACTCAAACACTTGCAGACAATTGACTTCTAAAGTGCAGAATAGGAAATAGGAGGGTTAGAAGGACTTACTTGTTAAACGAAGGTCGATCCTTGCTAATCCTCTATCGATCTACTCCACTTGTAAAGTCTTCAGGATTGTCCCTCTTTCACCTGTCAAGAAACATTCTTCCAGATACAAGATGATTCATATATATATATGCAGGTTAGGCAAATCATATATCATACTGAAACATAAACATTTACCAGTCTACAAGACATGAAACACATATGGAAGAAGTAATCTCTTTATTATCAATAATGGAAAGAGTTAAGGTTATAACCCAATGTATGAGACAAGGACTCCTCTGCAACCAAAGGATTCTGAGTTTCACTGCTCCAAAGACTTCTGTATACAATCCACCAGCATAACTTTGCTCTCCAAGTATATCTCTCCAACACCCTCCCCAAGGCCTGTATTTATATGGGTGAAATAAGGCAGTTCTCGAAGGTTAGGGAGGTTATAGCAGTTAAGGAAATTAAGTCAAATAACTTAACTAATCTCCCATTAGCGTGTGTTTTGATATTTTAATGTTAAGAGGCACATTCGCGAGTATGTAGCAGGGCAACCCGCGAATGATTCGTGACTATGTATAAGCGCAACCCGCGAATACATGGATTCGTGACTTGCTACAAAGGAGACTCGCGAATGATGTGTGAGTTGTCCATAAAGAGAGTCGTGAATACATCTCAACATGGAAAAAATGGAAAAGTGACTAGGTGGATGAAGGAAGAATGTATTTCCTAACTAGCCAAGCTATAATGTTTTGGGCAAACCTCTATCCATAAGTGTCCTTTTGTGTGCTAACATGAGGGGTGTCGGCACTCAGACAGAGAGGTGCCATTCAGGTGTATAAAAAAGGGTGGATTCAAAGGGAGAGAAAAAAGCTAAGAAGCCACCTGAGCAAAAGAGAGATAAGAACAAGTCTCAAGAGGAGCCCCAAGGCTCCAAGAAGAACTTCTAGAAGAGGAAAAACAAAGGAGAAATGAGCAAGTTCGCATACTGCAGTAAGGGATATCATCCTAAAAGCTCATGCATGAAGAATAAATCTGACATGTTGACCCAACTCTTGCAGAATAATAGCATCTCCCTTCCTGATTGCTCAAAGAAGAGGGAAGGAGGATCAAATTCATACGACAGAGAGAGAGTACATGCTTTGGTTGCTGGAACATCAATCTCACCTAGCTTCGTCATAGACTTTGGAGCTTCAAGGCATATGGTTTCGACCAGGGAGGAATTCTCCTCTCTTGACATGTTTAAAGGTCCACTAGTAGTGTTGGGAAATGACTCTCTCACTGACAGTTTGGGGAAAGGAAGGATTGATCTTGACCATGGTAAGTTCAGTAATGTATTGTATGTTCCAGGTCTTGCCTCTAACCTCTTGTTAGTGTATCAGATGAATCACATAGTGTCTCCAAAGAAGGTCATCTTGTCCCCTGATGATGTTGAGATCACGGAGATCTCGAATGGTAAATTCATTGCAAAAGGAGTTGTATATCACACTTCAAAGGTATACATGTTTTCACATTTTCTACCCTACACAAAACCCTCTGCTCTTGTGATTCATGCTATTGAGGCAAGAAATATTTTGCATGAAAGATTTGGCCATCTTAACTATAAGTATCTGTCTGATCTAAGTGAAAAAGAAATGGTCATAGGGTTACAAAAGATTAAGTTTTCCAAGCGAGCTTGTCAAGGTTGTATCCTAGGAAAACACCCAGAGCATAAATTTGAGAGAGATAGTGATGAGAGAACCTCTGCACCTGTTAAGTTGATCCATAGTGATGTTGCTGGTCTGTTTCCTCATATGTCAATGAGTCAATCCAAATAGGCATTGACCTTCATAAACGACTTTTCCAGGTATTGTTGGGTTTACTTCCTGAAGCATAAGTCTGAATTTTTTGACCTCTTCAAAGTCTTCAAGGCCTTGGTTGAAAACCAATCTAGGAGGAGACTCAAGATCCTCAAATATTACAATGGTGGTGAGCATTTCAAGTCTGACTTCATTCAATATTGTAAATATGTATGTATTCAGATGCAGCATTCAATCCATTACACACCACAACAAAATGGTGTTGCTAAGAGAAAGAACAGATCACTGAAGGAGATGGCAACCTGTATAATGGAGGCTAAGACTTTGCCACCAAAGTTTTTGGCCGAGGCTATAAATGTGCATCCTATATCCAGATTATGGTGCCTCATAAACATCTTGATGGTGTGACTCCTTTCAAATCTTGGAGTGGGTACAAGCTAGATGTGACCCATTCCAGGATTTTTGGCTCAAAGGCTTGGGCTAGAATTCCAACTGAAAAGAGAAAGGCTTTGAAGCCCCAAAGCCAAGAGTTCCTATTTGTTGGGTATTATAAAGATTCAAAAGGGTACAAGCTGATCAACTTGAGCACAAACAAATCCTTCATTGAAAGGACTTTTCAGTTCCAAGAACAGCCTTTAGCAACAGTTGAAGTTGGAGAGTCTTCTTCACCACTAGAACCATTGAATGTAAGCGAAGAGACAAATTAGTTTGATGATTCTGATATGTCTGATAATTATGATTTAATTGTATATCTTGAAAGTCCTAAAAGACCAAAATTTTCAGCAAATACCATTCATGGAGATGGGGAACTAGCTGGAAATCCTAGTGATCCTAGGAGGACTAGATCTCAATTTGAGAGTGCCCTGTGTATGAAAGATCATTTGTTTGTAGAGAAGTGATATCTGAGGGTTGAATTAGACCCACAGACATATGAATATGCATCACATGACCCAATATGGAAAACATCCATGAAACAAGAAGTCAGCTCACTCCAGAAGAACAACACTTGGGAACTGGTTGATCTTCCCCCAGGGAGTAAGCTAGTTCAATGTAAGTGGGTTTTCAAAACTAAGTTTGTTGCTGATGGTTCAACTTTAAAATAAAAGGAAATATTGGTAGCCAAGGGCTACTCATAGGTACATGGTATTGACTACAATGAAACCTTTGCACCAGTGGGAATATGGACTCCATCAGGATAGCCTTAGCCATTGCAGCTTCGAAGCAGTGGGAGGTACATAAAATGGATGTGAAGTGTGCTTTCCTGAATGGAGATCTCACTGAATAGATTTACATGCATCAACATCAAGGGTTTTTTACTAATCCATCTTTTGTGTGCAGGCTAAAGAAATCATTGTATGGGCTTAAGCAAGCCCCCAAAACTTGGTATGCTAAGATTGATGGCTTTCTCTTGTCATTGAGTTTTGTTTGATGCAAGTCTAATACTAATGTTTATTTGAAGTTGATTCATGGTTATTTGATGATTATTGTCTTGTATGTGGATGACCTTTTGATTACAGGAAGTTCAAAGAAAGAGATTACCTCCTTGAAGGATACAATGAACCATGCATTTTCTATGATTTATTTGGGGTTGTTGAGCCTTTTATTGGGTCTAGAAATTGCTCAATCCCAACATGGAATAAAAGTACATCAGTCCAAGTATGCTTTATATTTGATGAAAAAGTTTAACATGAAATATTGCAAGCCAAGAAAGACTCCCTTCCTTTTAGGAGTTAAGCTTGAAGAAGCAGGTTCTTCTCCTATGGTAAATAATACATTGTATAGGCAATTGATTGGGTGTTTGCTTTACCTTACACACACTCGACCTGATATTTCTTATGCAGTAAGTGTGGCCTCAATATACATGTATCAGGATCATGAGATCCATTGGAGAGAAACCAAAATGATCCTTAACTTTGTTGAGGGAACAAGAACTCATGGGATCTTCTACAAAGCCAAATCTGATCTTGATTTGATTGGGTTTACTAATAGTGATTGGGCAGGTGACAACACATATCGAAAGTCAACATTAGGATATGTGTTCATGCTTTCTGAAGGACCAATCAACTGGTCAAGCAAGAAATAGAGTGCCATAGCACTCTCATCTACAGAAACAGAGTACAAAGGAGTTGTAAATGCAACAACTCAATGGTTATGGTTGCAGGGGATACTTGGTGAGTGTAGCTTCAAATCAGAGTTTTCAACTTTATCTATTGTGATAATCATAGCACAATTCGAATTTGCAATGATCCAGTTCAAAGACAGAGAACCAAACACATTGAGATCCATATGCACTACATCAGACAGCTTGTGCATGATGGCACCATTCACCTACTCTTTTGTGCATCATCAGAACAAGTTGCAGACATCTTCACTGAAGTTTTTTTGTGAGAAAACATTCAACAATCTCAAATCATTGCTGGGGATTGCTGATCATGCTGTTAACCATGATTGATGACAATATTTTTAAATTTTATTTTACTGTCCATGTTTAAGGGAGGATTTTCCCATTGTGTTTTTGCCTCTTTCCTTGGTAAACTGGACATGCAGTATGTAAAGGGTGACTAAGACTTGTTTCTAGGACCTATAGTTTTCTGATATTTACTCATAAATTTAGGCTTCAGGGGGGGTGTTAGAATAATCAACCCATAGTTAGCTACCTTAGACATTAATTAATCCATTTTTGTCTTATTTGCCTAGTTTCCTATATTCCACTCTATGCAAGTTGTCTTCCACATGTCCTAGAACTCAAAGTTGTTAAAAATTATTCATGGAGAACTTGGGAAACCTCCTGGAAACCATATTTAGCATGTCTACTTTATTCCAAATCCTCCCTAGCACATATCTACTTTTTCTGCTAACTTGCCTACTTTATTGAGATTTATGGCAAAAGGGAAAGTAAGACTGGGTGTAGTTGACTTGTTTTTTTGCCTCATCATCCTCCATCATTTTCTCCTAATAAAAGCATGTATGAGTTTTGTTTCCATCCCTTATTATCTTGCCTACTTGACTTTTCCAATTCGTGAGCCTCTAAGTGAATTTGGAAACTGCTTTATGCACTTATAGGGGATTTGACTAGATTTAGTAAGCCTACTTTTTGACCATTTCGAATGGAATCCTTATGCATTAGAATATCTCATGTAATTATATATTGCAGCATCCTATTACTTCATAAGGTTGGCTATTGTACACTTATTCAATACAGATTAGTGTTATGCTCCAATTTTAGTCTCCTTTGTTTGTAATTTTGCATGTTTGATTAGCAATTTTGTGAGTGCAATTGTTTTATCACTTGGGTTCAATTTCCACATTGGGTCTCCATTGGTCCACCTAGGTAGGATTGAGATCATTTTCCACATCAACACATGTACAACTCCTATTGGCTTCCAGAGCCACTCAAATTTGTCCATTGTATTATAAATGATGTATGATAATAATATGACAAGTAATCAACACCTTTCACATGTGTTGTTCCAACTATTTTCTATCTCTTTGTTTTCTCTTGCATGTTTTGTCAAACACTTTGATGGTGAAATTGTTCTAGCTCCTAGATCAAACTTGAGAAGCAATTTCTCACAAGAACACTTCACTTCCAACACACTCATCCAAAATATGATCTATGAATGATGTGGGGAAATTATCTTTTGGACAGGCCTTATTCAAGTCTCTAAAGTCAATGCACACACAGATAGTTCCCTACTTCTTATCTACTAAAACAGGGTTAGATACCCATTCAATTAAGGGAATCGGATAGATAAATCCATCTTTGAACAGCTTCTCTATCTGAGCCTTAATGGAAGGTGCCTTACGAGCATTCATCATGCGTAAGCAGGGTTGAACAAGCTTAGAAATAGGAAATGTTTTAATCTCATTCTCAACAACACGAGGGTCTATCTTGGCATCTCATCATATGACCAAGAAAAAACATCGTGAAATTCTTTGAAAATATCAGTGTATGCCTTAATTTCACAATGAGAACAATATGCATCGATGTAAACATTCTCTATCTTTCCAAGAATCTTAGAAATGTTGATAGGATTTGTAGGTGACAATTTCACCATGTTCCCTTTAGCATAAAAACCATGAGTTCCTAATAGGACCACGAAACGACCAAATTTCTTGCTAAGGTTCTATCTAAAGTCATCATGCTCGATCTGGTCGAGCTATGGGAGGAATTAAGAGCGATGGTGCAACTCCTCCCAAGGTCGTTCCAGACCATTCATGGCCTCGAGAATCACTTCTACTAAGGGAAAAACATCATCAAGCAAATCATGTGAGTGTTATGATACAACCGCCCAAGTAGGAAATGCAAAGAGATCCTCCTCCTTCGTCTGCAAAGAGGAAGGACCAGGGTCTACAACGAGAACAAGAACAACTTTATAAGAAACCTTATCTATAGAAAACAACATCTCCATCTTGATATTTCTAGGCTCCTCATCACAAGTAATCAGAGAGGTTCCTCCAAATACGTAGTGCAAAATGGGACCGAACTCAATGAAGACAAATCACTACCAAGAGTGGAACCAATGGCTAGTATTGGTGTTGCAATATTAAAGGATCCTATAAGTGACAGATACATTCCAATACCAACATTCTTATTTTCTGGCTAAGAATTTTCTATGTCCGAGATGGTGGATCATGACAATGCAATGAAAATGGAACTATCAAATGACATATGGTCAATCATGAGGCCTCAATGCATTCATCAATCACAGTGCATTTGATCATGTTATTCATACACTCCACATGGACTAAGAAATCCATGTGGTAAGGAAAATGAGGTTGGACCTCATGGGTATCAAATATAACTGTAGTGGAAGGATTGGAATAAACCATCCCAAGGGAAATCAACAAATCTCACCTCTGCATAGGACAAGTCTGAAGGACTTCAAGAGCTGACATCGCATAGGGAGTTTGACCCAAGTCCTTGATAATAGAATAATTTTGGGAAGCTAGAGCATTAGGAATGTGTCATGAGTGCTTTAATACTCCCTTAGTTATGAGAGCTATATCTTTAGGATTATCAATATGCAAAGGTTTCTTAGGAGGTGTTGTCTCTTTACCCAAGTCAGGTTACGACAAACCATAATCTTTCTTCCAGGTCATAACATTAGTGGAAGACATCATGTTGATGCAACCATGACCACCTTCTGCATTTGATGAGTTTTGATTCCCACCAGAAGGGTTTGTGGAATGCATGTTCCTTGAAGCCAGATTTTGGTTATGAGGTAAAGTATCATTTAACACAGTAGGGTTCTGTGCGATGAACTTCGAGGCCTCATCAATATGGTGGCACAAGCATGTGATATGGTCTCCCCCACAAAGCTTGCAATGGAATTTAACCTTATGTTTAGGATTCTCCCTCTCCTAGAATCATTTACGTTCTTGCCATCGTTAAAGTTCTCCTTCCTATTCCCACCCCTTCTATTGTTTCTTCACTTCTTCTTATTTCATCCGGGATGTTGGTTACCCTTCAGATCCAAAGAATGTGCGAAGAGAACATCCATCGAATGGGTGGGATTAGATGAAGTCATAGATTGTTCGGTTGCATGATGATTAATAGACAAATTTCACATTATATTCGTAACCTGCTCTACAACCTTAGTACTCATGGAGCCAACAATACCATCAACATGTGGCCCATGTTTGAACTTAGGTTCAAATATTAACCATGGTGCATTAGGGATAATATTGCAAAGGAGCTCAGATTGAGCATAAATTAATTCTAACTATTGATCTAGGAAGATAGCCTAGTCCTCATCCATGACTTTGGATGTTGAAACATCCTTCACGATATAAGGAAATAAAGATTTGAGGAACCATTTCAACAAAAACTTGGGTCAAATTTTGGCATTAATCAACCTCTTTCATTTGTACCACTCCTGAATATGGTCAGAAATGTGTCTGGCTTTATCTTTTCAAAATGTCGACAAGAGATTAGTACCATCATTGTAATGTATCCGTAGTTGAAAATGGTTTAAAAAGGTCATGTCTAGGTCATTAAATGTCTGATATGTGCCCCTTGGAAACTCTATATACCATTTAGACGCAAGACTTGTGATGGTTTGTTGAAACATTCGTAAGCGAACATAATCATGGTTCAAAAAATTCGAAGAGAACCATAGATTGAAAGTAGTCACATTCTCTCTATGGTCCTCACCACTCTTACCTCCAAACTTCATAATGTTCGAAGAAATCTTAGTGGGGACAATCGACCACATCAAACCGTGAGATACTAGATCATTGGTAAACTTTGAAATGTCAGGCAAGTTCAACGTAGCCAATAAACGGAGCCTAGGTTATGCCATCTAGTTTCACGCTCCCTAACAATATTGGTTCATATAAGGCTTATTAGAATAAATTCCATGGCCTTAGCCAATCGGATCATAACGCCCTCCTCCATGGCCTATTATAGCTAGATTTTATTTTATGTTTTAGACTAAATGCTTTATTTTCAAAACATGGTTTTTCTTATTTCTTTTAATATTTTGAGCTTGGTTTTTGAGGTATTATAATAGTGAGCATATTTTTATTTTTTGTTTGATAATATTCCTTCTAAATTGACTTTATTAAGTTTTTTTATAGGTTTAATGGGATTATTAGGTGTGTATATTTTTGAAAGGTTGAAAAGATATATCATAAGTTTTAATCAAAGTTTGATTATATAATTTGAGCCTTTGTTTTTAATCCTTTTTTGTCAAAAAAATATTGATCAAAGATTCTTGTAGTGCAAAGGTAGAAACCGTTAACTAGGAGCGCTACAAGAAAATCACAGCACTCAAAGAGCTCACTAAGATTGGGAAGTTGTGCAAAACAAGAACCTTGTTACTGTGGTCCATTTGAAATAATGTCCAGGATTGGACAAGTAGCTTATCAATTAGCATTACCACCAAATTTAAGAGTACATAATGTTTTTCACATTTCTATATTAAAGAAATATGTTCATGATTCTACTCATGTTGTTAACTGGAATGATGTACAAGTGGAACTAGAAGGATATTTTCTGGTGGAACTGGACTGTATCCTCAGGCGAAGGGAGATCACACTTCAGAACCACACCATTGGTCATGTGAAGGTGCAATGGAAGCACCTTAGTCCAAAGGAAGCCACCTGGGAATTGGAAAGTAATATGTGGGATGCATATCCAATTCTATTCCAGGGGAATTCTGAGGATGAAGAATAAATAACATCGAGGACGATGATATACTCTAAGGGGGTGTGTATGTCACATGCCCCAATTTTGCGAAAAGAAAACAATTTTATATTATTTGGTATTATTTGAGGACAATATGTTAAATTTTATGGTAAGTTGTAATTGATGACTTAGCAGAGTCAAGAATATTTAATGTAATCCTGAATGTTTTATTTATAAATAAATAAAGGAGGAGACAACAGCTTAGGAGAGATGTTAAAAGAGTGTTTACTGGTCAAATTGGTGGAGGAGACTGGGTGGAGAGCAAACTGACATGTGGCAGCATCCTCAAACCACTTCCAATTGTTGCAGGTGGAAACCTCCCTACATTTGGGGTCATGATTCCCCAAGAAAGTGGAATCATAGTAGGTGGCTCAATTAATGACAACTGACCCAAAATACCTAGGCAATCTTTACAAAAATTCCCATTGAAGAGAGCTAAGGCTTCTCATTCTAGAGAAGTGATCATTCAGGTGAATGTACTTCAGATAAATTCAATGGAAGGGAATTGTGGAAAGAGTTTGAGGGGATAACTGCTGAGTGGTCTAGTGCATATTTTAAGTTGAAATATCTTACTACTGAGTGTAGGGTGTTTTACTGAGTTATTGGAACAGTCTACTATTTTCATGCTCCACCAGTTCTCAGCTAAGAAGACCAGTAAGCAGGCTCGGGGGTGTTGAGGAAGCATTGTTTGAGCGCTCTCCAGAAGTTTGGTAGGGAGGAACGACCTCCTAGCTCTGTTGTCATCTATCCTAATCAGGTTCTACATTATTTTGTTTTAATGTGTTAGAATGGAAAATAATTTCTAGTCTATGTTTTTCCACACCTGGAAGGACTGCGCCATACTCCAGCACAGATAGAATATTTACAGTAGATGAAAGAAAATGTTAAGAGATTCAATATAATAGTTATGGTTCTGCATTTTGTAGTTAACAGAGTCATTTATTTCAGTGTGTAGGTTATTATTAAAAAGAACAGTGATCTCATTATTTATGTTCATTGTTTTAACAAGCTTATTTATGTAAACCTATTGGAAAAGAAATAACAGTATTTTATCACACGTAGAATGTTTGAGAATATAAGAGAATGATTGAGTAGATAAGATTGTGTATTTACAGACAGTAGAGTAATTTATTTCATGTTAAAATATTATGGAGGTTAAACTGTGTTAAGATAGGTTTATATTCTTCTGTTTTCACTTAGTAACTGAATGAAATGTAGCAGAAATATCACAGAAGAGTCACAATGTTTACATACAGTTAAGTAAATAAACAAGCTACTAATTACATAGTTTATTTTCTAATAATATCAACTAAATCTAAGACTGATACTGATTATAAACTAAATAGGGTGATATTAAAAAGTATTTAATTTATAAAGAGTAAACTGAGATATAGAGTCTATGATTTATCTTTTCAAGAACTATTCTACTTGATAGCTAGTAAATAGAAGCAATGAAAGTATAATTAATAACTAATATTAACAAAATATTACTATGAAGAAACTATCTTATAATTATCACGCAGGCTTATACCTGTAAAGGTAAAACTTCACGGTTGAAACCCTCACTAATTTATTTAACTATATTAAATAAAGAGATAATCAAGGATTACACAGTTATTGTTTAAATTATTACATAACTCTAAATCTTTACTATTTAACAGAATAGTAAACAATTAAGAACTTAAAAGTAAACAGTAAATATAAATAAACTAAGAACATACCGTATTGTATAACTATTTTATTTAAAAGAAAAGAAAATACTTAAAGAGGATAAACAATATCAAAACTATTGTAACACTGTAAAATAGGTAAACATAAACCTATACTTTTGATAAATTTTAAGAATATATATATATATATATATATATATCTAAGGGTTCTTTTATAGTAACCCTAGGATTGAATCCTAACTGAAAATCTTAAAAATATAAAAATTATGTTATGACTGAACTTACAGTCTTTATTTTGTCTTTATTGGTTTAGAAGAGAAATATTAAACCAATAATTATCATTGCTAACAGCTGAGGAAGGGAAGGCTCTAATTACACAGAGTCATAATATTTACAAGTTTATAAAACTTTCTCATAATCGAGACAGAGCTCAAAGCTAAAAGAAAACCTTTTAAACTAGGTATATTACTCTATCAGGCCAAAAGGCTTAAGACTTAACAAATCTACTTCACCCAGCTCAAGGCCGTTTACACTAAGCATTGTGGCCAGGGTTTGTAAGACAAACTAACATTTAATTTATAAAAAAATTAATATTGTATTAACATCTATAAAATCATGTATCTTTATCAGTATATTCAAAAATAGAGAACCATTAAAATCATGAACACGAGAGAAACCCACATATTAAGAAACAAAATATATCATTACTTAGCCATAGGGCTATAAAACCTGTCAATAAGTCAAAGAAACGGAAATACAAATCATGGCATCATGGCCGAAGCAACCCTGCTTCAAGCAAGGGCTTAATAACCAAAATACGTAATAACAACTAAACTAAACATTTAAAAACACTGAAGGAACCGAGGTCATAATACATCTCCAACTGAAACCCCTTTCCCTAATCTGAACAAGCAGGGAAATGCCACTTTGTAACCGAGGATTACCCGTACATATTGTTGGCATTTCCAAACATGGGTGGACTCTTTCTGAGCCTGTTTCAAACTACAATCCTAAAAGCAAACCCAAAGGATTTAGTTAGAGTTGTTGATTTTCTCTTCATTTAAACTGTAACTAAAAATTGTTAACACTTGTAAAATGTTTTTACTTACCTGAAAGTGAAGAATATGGAGTCACAGAGGAACGAGTCCAACATAGCAAACCAGCACAAAGAGCAACCCAAACCCTCGTGTTCACAAGTGATAGAGGTGACGGGGCTCACAAAACCTGCCACACTTACAACAAGAGTAGGAGCAAGCCTAGGAAATGGCCACCAAATAAATCAACACTAAAATTTTGACAGAGCTACATAACCCTCACGATTGGATAGATTAAGCAGGAAGGAAACCAATGTGAATTGTGTATCTCTCCAATACCATACTAGAGCGTAAAGCTTCATTACATAAAAGATGGAGCTAGGGATGAGCACCAGCCAGGCTTCATGGCCGTAGTGTACCAGACAGAGAAAGGAACGAAACCCTTGACAAAGAATAAGGAGATAGGGTTACTTTAGAGGTTTTTAAATCATGCAATGCACAGTGGTGAACAATCCACGTTCCCACCAAATTATTCCATCCACAATGGGTTCAATGATATAGTCTCCACTGCACTGTCGGGTTTTCAAATTATTGTTAATAATCTATACAATGATCACAATGATAATATAGTATGCAAAGTCAAAATAACGTAGCATATCAATGATAAGCATTAAGCCAAACAATGTTGAAGTGTGAGATTTGAATAGTCTCGTTAAAACCTTGTTTTATTATAAACTTTGGAACCTTTGTTGATAACAAACCAAATGATATACTATATCGTTAACCATTGATATATGTAAACAATGAAATATCTCGACAGTAAAATAATAACTATGGAGAGATTCCTAGTAGGGTATAATCCCTTGAGAACAAGTTGATAATTCTAATAATAATCATGGATTCAATTATGCATTGAAGGACTAGGTTAATAGAACTAGTCTTTATGTAAATACTGATGGTGAGAATTTAAATTTATAAATCAACATTTTGTACATAAAAAGTATTTACATTGTAGAATAGATTCTTATTTTTGTAAGAAGTCTATAGTACTAAGATAAACTTCATGTAAGTTGTAATCATTTGGTCTCCATAAGTAAATAAAGCTCCAAATAAATTCAATTAAGACTAAATTAGTCTTAGTAGTAAAGGATAGTAAAACGATCTAAGAATACATATAGCATCACTTTTATTTATAAATAAATAATATGATAATGAAATTCGTCACATTACTTATGTCATAAAGAAGCTTGGAAGTTTGAATCGTAACTTGACGACATTTAGGCAATTGATCATTTATAAATACAATGCATTAATAAGCTGATAAACTTCCTCTACTGAAGCTTAATAAAAGGTAAAACTAAGCGTTCTATTAAAGCTTGTTTCTTGAAAAGCCTTAGGTCTGTTTCCATACTTATAAGTAGTGTTGTACATTTTATAAATAGCAATAGCAATAAAATTTTGGTTGAATAAGAGTATTGATATACTAAATCTTGAACTCTATTAAGAACTAGAAATAGCTTAGAGTAAAGATAGAAAGAAGTTTTATCTAACGTAGCAGTCTTTCTGATAAAAGACAGATAGTAGGACAAAGTTATTAACCTTTACGACATGAAGTTTAAGTACTATCACAGTTGCGAAGCAAGTAAAAGAAACGTTACTTTAGCTTGTAGTATCCTTGAATTCTTTTAAGCAAACTTTTACTCTAGCAGTATATTATGCTAAAAGAAGTATATTTGGATTAAATCTTAAAATATCAAAATTAAAGTAGTATTAATCTCTATGTGTTTAAGTTAATTGTTACTTTTGTTAACTGTTTCATTCTTCCTGTTAGCTGCTAGCAATTATCAAACTGTGACTATAAACAGTTTATGTTACATCAAAAATTTTAAATTTTGTGAAAATTTGGGGTTTTGACATGTGGTATCAGAGCACAAGGTTCAAACACTAGGCCTTGATGAAGCCCAACTTTCTTTCTACGAAACAGTGAATTAAACTATTTTGCTGATATTATTTTCTTTTAATGTTATTCAATAGAGAATTGTTTCTGAAGTTTAACAACAAGTATGGAAATGCTGGAGGAATATGCGGAAGAGGAATCTCCATTTACTGAACCAAAAAAATTACCAAGAGACCCTATACAAGAAGATCTAACCACTAACTCCTCAGAACTTTTACAAATAGTAAAAGACTTAAAATCTGAAATGGAATCTGTAAATTGAGAGAATGAAAGGATTATGAGGGCTTAGGAGGAGTTGAATCAAATCTTAACAGAAAGGTTTCAAACTGAGGGTAGGGATAAAAGAGCTGAATCAGAAGATACAAGTCATCAACATAAATATAAGAAGATTAAACAGACTAAAAATGAAAGCGGCTCATCTTCAGAGGTGTTTGGTGATCAACATAATTTTCATTCCACTAGTGATAGTAGTGATGACAACCATTATACTAAAAAGAGAAAATATAAACCTTATGAGGAAATTTCTGGGGAATTTAAAGAGATTAAACCACCAACATTCAATGGAGAGACTGAGAAGGGAGAGGAAGCGGAATCCTAGCTATATAAGATGAAGAAGTACTTCCAGATTTATAACTATTCTAACTAATTAAAGGCTAGAATGGTTATTTACAATCTCCCAGGAAAGGCTGAGATTTGGTGGCAGGACTTGAAGAGAGTGAAGGGAATAAAAGAGAAGAACGTAAATTGGAATACCTTTAAGAGGTACTTTAAAAACAAATTTATGTCTGAGCAATACTATGAAGAGAGAGCAAAAGAATTCTATGAGCTTAAATTAGGATCAATGACTATGAAAGATATGAAAAGCAAGTTTTTAAGTTTGCTTAGGTATGTACCATACCTTGTAGATGAAAAAACAAAGGTACAACGATTCCTCAGCTGTCTACCTTATCATATTAAAGACAGGATTGAGTATGACAATCCAAAAACTCTGGAAGAAACTATGAGGAAAGGCAAATTCTGTTATGAACAGAATCAGAAGAAAGAGAGCATGGCCAACTGGAAGGCCAAGAAGAATAATAACCATTATGATAAAAAGAAGAAAGAATTTGTGTCCAACATAAATTCTAAAAAAAATAGGCCTAGAAATTTTGCTAACAATAATTTCCAAGGGAATAAGAATAATTCACCAAGTAATGAGAATAATTCAAAGGGTAAAGAATTTGCTAATAACCATGGTAATTACACCAAGAACTTTGAACGCAACGAACCTATAAAGTGCTAAGAGTGTAATGGCCCACATTATGCCTCACTCTTCCCTAATAAAAAAAAGACTGTCAGTAATATTCATATCATATAGGAGGAAGTGACTGTCAGAGATTTAGCGAGGAATATGCCCAAAATCAACGCAGCCTTGGAGAATCGATAAGCAGAATATCAAACTTCCATGGTGGAATTAGAAGGTACGATAAAACAAACCCCTATAGCTATTTTAATTGATCTAGGAGCTAGTCTTAGTTATATTTCACCTAAAATGGTAGAAAAATGTAAGTTTTCTATTGAAAATTTTGAAAATTCATGGTTGGTTTAGTTAGCCACTGGTGCTAAAAGAAAGGTAACTTGTTTTGTAAAAGAATGTGCAGTAGTTATGGATCAATTTGAAACTATTGTAAAGATTAATGTACTACCTCTTGGTTCTTATGACTTACTCATTGGTATGGATTGGTTAGAACAACATAGGGTAATTTTAAATTGTTATGATAAAACCTTTACGTGTATAAACAATGATGGAAAACCAATAAGTGTAAAGGGGATCCCTAGAAAAACAACCATAAGGCAGATTTCTACTCTGCAACTTAAGAGAGTTGTTAGGAATGGTTGTAAAGCTTATGCAGTAACGATAACTAATTAGGAAAATCTAATTAAGATAGATAAATTAAAATTGGAAGACATACCCGTTTTAAGAGAATATGCTGATTTATTTTCGGAAGAAATTCCGGGACTACCTTTGAAAAGGGAACTAGATTTTACCATTGAGATGGCACCTGGTGTAGTACCCAGCTCGAAGGCCCCTTATCAAATGAACATACTAGAACTGAATGAACTAAAGTCACAATTAAAAGAACTTATTGACAAAAAATTTATTCGACCTAGTGTGTCTCCCTGGGGGGAACCTCTCATCTTCGTTAAGAAAAAGGACAGAACCATGTGACTTTGCATAGATTACCATCAGTTGAATAACATGACTATCAAAAATAGATACCCGTTGCCTCGCATAGATGATCTGTTTGATCAACTACGTGGAGCCACATATTTTTCAAAAATCGATTTAAGCTCTGGATATCATCCAGTTAGGATTAAAGATGAAGACATATTTAAAACAACTTTTAGAATTCGATACGGTCATTGCAAGTTTGTCATCATGCCATTTGGGCTTACTAATTCCCCTGTTATTTTTATGTGTTTAATGAACAACGTTATGTGTAAGTATCTAGATAAGTTTGTGGTCGTGTTTATCGATGATGTATTAATCTATTCAAAAACTGAAGAAGAACATAAAGAACATTTAAAAATTGTTTTGCAAGAGCTACGAGATCATAAACTCTTTGCAAAGTTTAGTAAATGTGATTTCTTCAAATATAAAATTCAGTACCTAGGTCATGTGGTGACTAAGGAAGGGATTTCGGTGGATCTTGAAAATATAAAGGCGATCGAAGATTGGCCAGTTCCTAAGGATGTAGCTGATGTTCAATCCTTCATGGAATTACCGGTTATTACTAGAGATTCATTTAAGGTTTTTCAAGAATCATGAATTTTATAACTTCTTTGCAAAGAAAGGAAAGAAATTTGATTGGAATCAGAAATGTGAGGATAGCTTTAAAAAGTTAAAAACTTTATTAACCAACGCACCTATTTTAAGAATAGCTGATCCAAATAAAGAATTTGTAGTGTGCAATGACGTGTACAATGATGGTTTAGGCATTATTTTGACTTAAGAAGGGCATGTTATTGCCTATGAGTCTAGAAAATTAAAAATTCATGAAAAGAATTATGCAACTTATGATCTGGAATTAGTTGTTGTTATACATGCTCTAAAGATGTGGCATCATCACCTAATTGGTAGAAATTTTATTTTAATGACTGATAATAAAGGATTAAAATATATTTTAGATCAGCCTAATCTAAATGCGAGACAAGCTAGGTGGCTAGATTTTGTAAGTGGGTATGACTTCGAAATCCAGCACATTAAAGGTAAAGAAAATAAAGTTGCTGATGCATTAAGTAGGAATGCAAGGTTGAACTTCAAAGCAATTATTAGCACTTATACAACAGATATGGATGAACAACTTAAATCAGGAATAGAACAAGATGAAATTTACCAAAACTTACAAGCTAAAATGAAAGAAAATCCAACATAAAGCTTAAGTTAAGGGTACAGTTTGAATGTAAAAAGATTTTTACTATATAAAGACAGAATGTATGTACCTAATGTACCTGAAGTTAAGTTACTAATTTTGGATGAAATCCATAAAACTCCATACTCAGGTCATCCAGGTTATCAAAATACTATAACTATGTTAAGAAAAGAATATTTTTGGCCAAACCTGAAGACTTAACTAGCAGAGTATATCGCTAGGTGTTTTTAATGTTAGTAGGTGAAAACTGAACATCAACACCCAGCTGGATTACTTCAGACATTATCCATTCCTAGTTGGAGATGGGAGATAATTAGTCTCAATTTTGTTACTGGACTGCCTAAAAATTAGAATTTAAATGATTCTATCATGGTAGTGGTCGATAATTTAAGTAAAGCAGCTCACTTTATACTTGCTAAAACTACGTATAAAGCTGCAAACATAGCTGTTATCTTTCTAAAACAATTTTTTTGACTGCATGGAATACTAAAAGTTATAATCTCAGATAGAGATCCTAAATTTACAGGTAACTTTTGGAAATATTTGTTTAAAGGATTAAACACTACATTAAATTTTAGTACTTCATTCCATCCTCAAACAGATGGACAGACCAAAATAGCAAACCAAGTACTGGAATATTTATTAATAATGTTTGTGAAAGACTAGCCAGGTAAATGGGAGGATTATCTGCATCTAGTAGAATTTGCTTATAATAATAATTATCAAGCATCAGCCAGAATTAGTCCTTTCGAAATATTGTATGGAACGAAATGTAATACTCCTATCTCTTGGAGTAATCCGGTGGATATATTAGTATTAGGTCCTGAACTATTAAAGGAAATGGAAGAAATTGTAAATCAGCTACAAGGCAATCTGAAAGTTGCGCAGGATCGACAGAAAAGTCAAGCAGACCTTAAAAGCACTCCAAAGGAGTTTCAGGTAGGTGAACATGTGTTCATAAAGGCGAGGCCCACAAAGATCTCACTGAGATTGGAAAGTTGTACAAAACTAACACCTCATTACTGTGGTCCATTTGAAATACTATTGAGGATTGGACAAGTGGCTTATCCATTAGCATTACCACCAAATTTAAGAGCACATAATGTTTTTCACATTTTTGTATTAAAGAAATATGTTCATGATGCTACTCATGTTGTTAACTAGAATGATGTACTGGTGGAACCAGAAGGAGATTTTCTGGTGGAACTGGACTGTATCCTCGGGCAGAGGGAGATCACACTTCGGAACCGCACCATTCGTCAGGTGAAGGTGCAATGGAAGCACCTTAGTCCAGAGGAAGCCACCTAGGAATTGGAAAGTAATATGTGGGATGCATATCCAATTCTGTTTCAGGGGAATTCTGAGGATGAAGAATAAATAACATCGAGGACGATGTTATACTCTAAGAGGGTGTGTATGTCACATGCCCCAATTTTGCAAAAAAAAACAATTTTATATTATTTGGTATTATTTGAGGACAATATGTTAAATTTTATGCTAAGTTGTAATTGGTGACTACATAGAGTCAAGAATATTTAATGTAATCCTGAATATTTTATTTATAAATAAATAAAGGAGGAGACAATAGCTTAGGAGAGCTATTAAAAGAGTGTTTACTGGTCAAATTGGTGGAGGAGACTAGGTGGAGAGAAAACTAACATGTGGCAGCATCCTCAAACCACTTCCAACTGTTGCAGGTGGCAAGCTCCCTACATTTGGGGTCATGATTCCCCAAGAAAGTCGAATCAGAGCAGGTGGCTCAATTAATGACAACTGACCCAAAAGACCTAGGCAATATTTATAAAAATTCCCATTGAAGAGATCTAAGGCTACTCATTCTAGAGAAGTGATCATTCAGGTGAATGTACTTCAGAGAAATTCAATGGAAGGGAATTGTGGAAAGAGTTTGAGGGGATAACTATTGAGTGATCTAGTGCAGCTTTTAAGCTGAAATATCTTACTGCTGAGTGTAGGGTGTTTTACTGAGTTATTGGACAAGTCTACTATTTGCATGCTCCACCGGTTCTCAGCCAAGAATACCAGTAAACATGCCTGGGGGTCCTAAAGAAGCGTTGTTTGAGCGCTTTTCAGGATTTTGGTAGGGAGGAACGACCTCCTAGCATTGTTGTCATCTATCCTAATAAGGTTCTATATTATTTAGTTTTAATGTGTTAGAATCGAAAATAATTTCTAGTCTGTGTTTTTCCACACCTGGAAGGACCGCATCGTACTCCAGCATAGACATAATATTTATAGTAGATGAAAGAAAACGTTAAGAGATTCAACATAATAGTTGTGATTCTGCATTTTGTAGTTAACAGAGTGATTTATTTCAGTGTGAGGTTATTATTAAAAAGAACAGTGATCACGTCATTTATGTTCATTGTTTTAACAAGCTTATTTATGTAAACCTATTGGAAAATAAATAGCAGTATTTTATCATAGGTAGAATGTTTAAGAAGATAAGAGAATGATTGAGTATATAAGATTGTGTATTTACAGACATTAGAGTAATTTATTTCATGTTAAAATATTATGGGTTAAACTGTGTTAAGATAGGTTTATATTCTTCTTTTTTCACTTAGTAACTGAATGAAATGCAGCAAACAAATCACAGAAGAGTCACAATGTTTACATACAGTTAAGTAAATAAATGAGCTACTAATTACATAGTATATTTTCTAATAATATCAACTAAATCTAATAGTGATACGTATTATAAACTAAATAGGGTGATATTAAAAAGTATTTCATTTATAAAGAGTAAACTGGAGTCTCTGCTTTATCTTTTCAAGAACTATTCTACCTGATAGTTAGTAAATAGAAGCAATGAAAGTATAATTAATAACTAGCATTAACTAAATATTACTATGAAGAAACTATCTTATAATTATTAGGCACGCTTATACCTATAAAGGTAAAAATTTAGGGTTGAAACCCTAACTAATTTATTTAACTATATTAAATAAAGAGATAATCAAGGATTACAGAGTTATTGTTTTAATTATTACATAACTATGAATCCTTACTATTTAACAGAATAGTAAACAATTAAGAACTTAAAAGTAAATAGTAAATAGAAGTAAGCTAAGAACATATAGTATTGTATAACTATTTTATTTAAAAGAAAAAAAATACTTAAAGAGGATAAACAATATCAAAACTATTGTAACAACGTAAAATAGGTAAACATAAACCTATACTTTTAATAAATTTTAAGAATATATAGATAGATAGATAGATAGATAGATAGATAAGGGTTCTTTTATAGTAACCCCAGGATTTAATCCTAACTGAAAAGCTTAAAGATATAAAAACTATGTTATGACTGAACTTACAGTCTTTATTTTATCTTTATTTATTTACAAGAGAAATATTAAAACAATAATTATCGTTGTTAACAGCCGAGGAAGGGAAGACTCAAATTACAAAGAATCATAATATTTACAAGTTTATAAAACTTTCTCATAATCGAGACAAAGCTCAAAGCTAAAAGGAAACCTTTTAAACCAAGTATATTACTCTATCAGGCCGAAAGGCTTAAGACTTAACAAATCTACTTCACCGAGCTCAAGGCCGTTTACACTCAGCATTATGGCTAGGGTTTGTAACACAAACTAAAATTTAATTTATAAAATTTTTAATACCGTATTAACATATATAAAATCATGTATCTTTATTAGTATATTTGAATACAGAGAACCATTAAAATCATGAACACGAGAGAACCCCACATATTAAGAAACAAAATATATCATTACTTAGCCATAGGGCTATAAAACCTGTTAATAAGTCAAAGACAGGGAAATACAAATCACGGCATCATGGTCGGAGCAACCCTGCTGCAAGCAAGGGCTTAATAACCAAAATACGTAATAACAACTGAACTAAACATTTAAAAACACCGAAGGAACTGGGGTCATAATACATCTCCAACTGAAACCCCTTTCCCTAATTTGAACAAGCAGGGAAATGCCACTTTGTAACCGGGGCTTACCCGTAGGTATTGCCAGCATTTCCAAACGTGGGTGGACTCTTTCCAAGCCTATTTCAAACTACAATCCTGCAAGCAAACCCAAAGGATTTAGTTAGAGTTGTTTATTTTCTCTTCATGTAAACTGTAACTAAAAATTGCTAACCCTTGTAAAATATTTTTACTTACCTGAAAGTGAAGAATATGGAGCCATAGAGGAGCGAGTCCAGCATAGCAAACAAGCACAATGAGCATCCCAAACCCTTGTGTTCACAAGTGACAGAGGTGATGGGGCTCTCAAAACCTGCTACACTTACGAAAGGAGCAGGAGTAAGCCTAGGCAACAACCATGAAAGAAATCAACACTAAAACTTTTGACAGAGCTACATAACCCTCACGACCGCATAGTGTAAGTAGGAAGGAAACCAATGTGAACTATGTATCTCTCGAATACCATACTAGAGTGGCAAAGCTTCATTACATAAAAGATGGAGCTGGCGACGACCACCAGCCAGCCTTCATGGCTGCAGTGAACTAGACGGAGCAAGGACCGAAACGCTCGACAAATAGTAAGGAGTTAGGGTTACTTTGAAGGTTTTTAAATCATGCAATGCACGGTGGTGAACAATCCATGTTCCCACCAAATTATTCCATCCACAATGGGTCGAATGATATAGTCTCCACTACACTGTCGGGTTTTCAAGTTATTGTTAATAATATATACAATGATCACAATGATAATATAGTATGCAAAGTCAAAATAATGTACCATATCAATGATAAGCATTAAGCCAAACAATACTGAAGTATGAGATTTTTATATTCTCGTTAAAACCTTGTTTTATTATAAACTTTGGAACCTTTGTTGATAATGAACCAAATGATATATTGTATCGTTATATGTTGATATATGTAAACAACGAAATCTCTCAACGGTAAAATAATAACTATGGAGAGCTTCCTAGTAGGGTGTAATCCCTTGAGAACTAGTTAATAATTCTAATAATAATCATGGATTCAATTATACATTGAAGGACTAGGTTAATAGAACTAGTCTTTATGTAAATACTAATGGCGAGAATTTAAATTAGAATACATATAGCATCACTTTTATTTATAAATAAATAATATGATAATGAAATTTGTCACATTACTTATGTCATAAATAAGTTTGGAAGTTCGAATCGTAACTTGACGACATTTAGGCAATTGATCATTTATAAATACAATGCATTAATAATTTAATAAATTTCCTCTACTGAAGTTTAATACAAGGTAAAGCTAAGAGTTCTGTATATGCTTGTTTCTTGAAAAGCCTTAGGTCTGTTTCCATACTTATAAGCAGTGTTGTACATTTTATAAATAGCAACAACAATAAACTTTTGTTTCAATAAGAGTATTGATATACTAAATCTTGAGCTCTATTAAGAATTGGAAATAGATTAGAGTAAAGATAGAAAGAAGTTTTATCTAACGTAGCAGTCTTTCTGATAAAAGACAAACAATAGGACAAAGTTATTGACCTTTACGACATGAAGTTTAAGTACTATAACAGTTGCAAAGAAAGTAAAAGAAATGTTACTTTACCTTGTAGTATCCTTGAATTCTTTTAAGCAAACTTTTACTCTAGAAGTATATTATGCTAAAAGAAGTATATCTCGGTTAAATTTTACTGGTTCAAAATTTCCCTGTCAAGCCTGTAGGATCCAGAATTTTACATAAGTTAGCAATCACTAAGTAAGCCCCAATTAGAAAGTAACTCCTCACCTACTTGACAAATCAAACCATCATTACAGCTAAAAACTACTGAATGTCGATTATTTACATCACATATCGAAATTAAAATAGTATTAATCTCTATGTGTTTAAGTTAATGGTTACTTTTGTTAACTGTTTCATTCTTCCCGTTAGCTTCTAGCAGTTATCAAATTGCGACTATAAACAATTTATGTTACATCAAAAAATTTAAATTTTGTGAAAATTTGGGGTTTTGACACTTAAAGAGCCTGCAGGTGGAGAGCAAAAGAAGATTGATGAGGATAATCAGTTGGAAATATCTGAAGATTTGGAAGAAGTACATGCAACAGTCTTAGAATAGCAAGAAGAAAAGGAATCAATTAAACTTGATCTAGATAGCAATGATGTCCAAGAAAATATGGCAGAGGTTTCTATTCCTGCCAAGATGGAATGAGAGGACATACAAGTTCCCAGTGAGAAAACTAAAGGAAAATCCATGGTTGGATTTAGAAAGGAAGGAGTATTAATATCCAGTGTAAAGTTTCAAGGAACATCTTATGCAATGTTAGGTGAGTCAACTTGGAGGCCCAAAACGAGACCAAAGAATAAATTAAGATTGAATATGAAAAAAATCTGTTGAATCCAAAATTGGCTAAGGAAAATATTACTGTGATTGATTCAGAAGATTCCTCATCTCAAGAAAATTTAAAAGAGGATGAAGACCTGTCTGAATAGGTAGAGAATAAGAGAGAAGATTCAGTGATTGAGAAGCCTTCTCTAATGAATAACATAGTTAAACAACAACCTATGTAGAAAGGAGTGTGCAAAGATTATTGAGAATTATCGTATGTTGTTTCCTGTTTTGGGTTTTTTCAGTTGAGTGCAGATCACGAGATGATGGAGATGAATTTTAGGAAAAAAATATGTTTTTGTTCACAAGATACCCATTCAAAAAAACCTCTCTCATTTTTGCAACATATGTCAAGGTTTGAAAGATTTGATTTAATCTTTATAGCCTATTTTTCAGGATTTTAAAATATTTAATGTTTTCCTATTTTAGTCTCCATCTTGTGGGGAATATTCTGATCGATTGGAAAATCATTTTAAAAAAACAAGAGATATTTTTGTCCATCATGGGCTCATTCAAAAAAACCTCTCTCATTTTTTGTACAAGTGTCTCGGATCGAGAGATATGGGGGATTCTTTGAGACCCATTTTTCAGAAATTCGCCAAATTTCTGAGAAATCCAATTTTGCTATTTTTAGCCAAATAGTTTTTAATCTTTGAAAGTTGGTTAATGTAACTGCTGAGTAGTTTCAAATTCAACCTAAAGAAGTGAATATGGAACTACTTAATAGGATCTTTGTAATTATATAAGGAGGAGAGGCATACAATGCAAGAGTTCGAATTTTTGTACAAGGGGAGTTTTTGAAGCTACTGCATACAAAGCTAAATTCAAAAACTAATATGTATTCTTGATGACTGATTATGATATAAATGAAAATTATAAGCCCATTTTATTCTATCTGCTGGTTTCATCTATGATTTGTGTAGTCACTCAGTTAACAAATTCATTTCTTATTTGATGTTATTATTCATGGAATGCTTGTAAACTATGGGTGAAACTTAGTATTGTGCTTATGTTGTTTCTGGTTTATATGTCATATATTATACATCTCAGTCCTTCATTGTTACATGATTTAGTGTTTGTCTTAGCCTGATGATATTTTATCCTCTTGTTAACAAACTGTAAAACCAAAACCCTAAAAACCTTTTTTACTTAGTGTTATTTTATGAGATTGTGTTGGCTTGTTGTTTAGTAGTTTGAGAACAATTTATGGCACTAAAATATTTGGCAGCGTTGTCGGGGATGAAGCTAAAGCATACCCTCCTTGGTTTATTCATCATTCAAATGGTTTTGAGAGGTGCACAAAACCAACACATCATTTAGACTACATTTCACCAAACAGTTCACAGTGGCTACTAAGGGAGTTGGGACAAGAGGTATAGCTAGTTCACTATTACACTTGGGTGTCTCAAAGCTAGAGAAAATTCTGAAGGAAGGTAGGAAAATTAAGAGATGATAGTCATCTCTTGTTCAACAAACTGTTGGAAATCATTGTTGTGTTAAAGATCGGGTAAGTATTGATCTAGATAGCAATGATGTCTAGGAAAATATGGTAGAGGTTTCTATTCCTACCAAGATGGAATGAGAGGACATACAAGTTCCTAGTTAGAAAACTAAAGGAAAATCCATGGTTGGATTTAAAAAGGAAGGAGTATTAATATCCAGTGTAAATTTTCAAGGCAGATCTTATGCATGGTTAGATGATTCAACTTGGAGGCCTAAAACGAGACCAAAGAATAAATTAAGAGTGAATATGAAAAAATAGTTGAATCCAAAATTGGCTAAGGAAAAGATTACTATGATTGATTTAGAAAATTGCTCATCTCAGGAAAATTTAAAAGAGGATGAAGACCTGTCTAAATAGGTAGAGAATAAGAGAGAAAATTTAGTGACTGAGAAGCCTTCTCTAATGAAGAACATAGTTAAAGAACATCCTATACAGAAAGGAGTGTGCAAAGATTATTGAGAATTATGGTCTATTGTTTCCTGTTTTGGATTATTTCAATTGAGTGCAAATCATGAGCTTATGGAGATGAATTTTAGAATACAGAAAGAGGTTTTTGTTCAAAAGATATCCATTTAAAAAAAACTCTCTCATTTTTTCAACATATGTCAAGGTTTGAAATATTTGATTTAATCTTTATAACCTATTTTTTAGGGTTTTAAAATATTTAATATTTTCCTCTTTCAGTATTCATCTTGTGGGGAATATTCTGATTGATTGGAAAATCATTTTTGAAAACCAAGAGATTTTTTTGTCTATCATGGTCTAATTCACAAAAACCTCTCTCAGGTTTTGTACAGGTGTCTCGGATCGAGAGATATGGGGAATTCTTTGAGACCCATTTTTCAGAAATTCGCCAAATTTCTCAGAAATCCGATTTTGATATTTTTAGCCAATTAGTTTTTAATATTTGAAAGTTGGTTAATGTAACTATTGAGTAGTTTCAAATTCGACCTAAATAAGTGAATATGGAACTACATCATAGGATCTTTGTAATTATATAAGGAGCCGAGGCATACAGTGCAAGGGTTCAAATTTTTGTACAAGGGGAGGCTTCCAAGCTACTGTATACAGAGCTAAGTTCAGAAACTATTATGTATTCTTGATGACTGGTTATGATATATATGAAAATTATAAGCCCATTTTATTCTATCTGCTGGTTTCATTTATGATTGGTGTAGTCACTCAGTTAACAAATTCATTTCTTGTTCGATGTTATTATTCATGGAATTCTTGTGAACTGTGGGTGAAACTCAGTATTGTACTTATGCTTTTTCTGGTTTATATGTCATATATTATACATCTCAGTCCTTCATTGTTACATGATTTAGTGTTTGTCTTATAGTGATGAGATTTTACCCTCTTGTTAACAAACTGTAAAACCAAAACCCTAGAAACCTTTTTTACTTGGTTTTATTTTATGAGATTGTGTTGGCTTGTTCTTTAGTAGTCTCAGAACAATTTATGGCACTAAAATATTTTGCTCCATTAATGGGGACAAAGATGAAGCATAATTTCCATGGGTTATTCATCATTCAACTGGTTTTGAGAGGTGGACAAAACCAACAAATCATTAAGACTACATTTCACCAAAGAGTTCACAGTGGCTACTAAGGGAGTTGGGACAAGAGGTAGACCTAGTTCACTATTACACCTGGGTGTCTCAGACCCAGAGAAAATTCTTAAGGAAGCTAGGAAAATTAAGACATCACAGTCATCCCCAGTTTTATGTAGCCATAATTAATTTGACCTACTGTCACCCTTTCCACTTTCCGAGGAGGAAAAAAATTATGACTTGACAAATCGATTGGCGACTTCGCTAGTACAAGATTCAGATGCCAAAGACCATGGAATCCATTATCACTCGAAGGTTTGCACCTTTCAATTTTTTTGATGTTCTAGGTTTTTCAAATGCAGTACCTACTATGGATGTTCGGGGAGATTTTCTTCCATGGTTTAGAGAAAGCAAAGAGGATAATCCTTCAGATAACCTCAACAGATTTCATCAATATATGGTTCAGTTAAATATACAACATGAATATGTTCATGTATTCACTCGAGCAAGATGCACAAAAAGGGTATTTTTCTCTTCCTGATGCTAGAATTTCCTCACTAAAAGAATTCCACACATGTTTCCAGAAACATTTTAAGTATATGTTCTCAGCTGAATTCTCTTTTAAAGATTGTTAAGAGTAGGCTGATTTTTATAATACAATTTCTGATTCAAAAAATCATGATGATAAGTATAATCAAGGATTCAAAACATGTCATGAAGAAGTTGTAGTTTTAGAATTTGTTGAAGATGAAGAAGTAACGTTTTCATATTCTATTGTCAAGGAATAATTCCATGATCATTACAATAATCAAGTTGTTGTTTTAAGTTAGGTTGAAGATGATTCTAGTGATGAGATCAGCAGAGATAGTTTTGAATATTTTCATAATGCTTTCAACACTCTTAATAATCATTTGAATGCTAATCATGTTGAAGATGAATCTCTTGTTCAATAAACTCTTGGAAATCATTGTTGTGTTAAAGATCAGCTATGTATTGAAGAAAAACACGAACCTTCAGGATTGTCATTTGAAATTTCCAAGAGTGCTCCTCATTATAATGAAGAGATTGGGGTTCCAAGACGATAATTCTGTGATGAATTATATTCTATTCCTTTTTGTTTTGATACTAAAATCGATGAAATCCAGGCTATTGACATTTTTAACGTTATATCAGAAGTCTATTATAGTCATGGTTATGATAAATCTGTTGTTCAAAACCATTATGAAGATGCTCTATTTTTTTATAAATATGATGATGAAATTGAAAAAAAAGACCCAGAATGTGTGATGTGTGTGATATGGTACCATCTGTTCAGCAAATTCAGGAATGCTTTCAATCCATTATCCTTGAACAACCAGAGCGAATGTATGATAGCTATCCATTTGAATACAATGTGGAAAAGGAGGTTTAGCTTGTTGACATTATTGATGATATTGTCCAAAACATTCTAGAGCAAATTCAGGCTGATCTTGATGTCTTTTATTGCCAATGTCTGGTTGATATTCATAGAACAAAAAATTCTTATGGACAGCCTATATTTTTCATAGAACATGAATAGGTAACTTTTGGCAATTTTTATGATCCAGTGGAAGATTATTTAGAGTCAACACTAAATTATAAATATGTTATCTTAGAGACACCATTTGATGAAAGTGAGTACAAGTTGCTAGATCTTTGCTCTTCATGTTTTCAAACATTTTTTATTAGATATATATTCAGAGTTGGAAGCAAGTTTTGGTGGGTTGATGAAATTTTTGCCTGGTTACATTGGAAATGGGATTACAATTTTATTCAGTAAATGGAATGTTCCTCAAATAATTTTACAGTATTTGAAGGAAAGAGATTTGAATTTCATTGTATATATCGGTGTGTGAAGGATTGAATAAAGACTACATAGCCCAATGGATGTTTTGTAGAGTAGCAGATAAGTTCAATTAAATGACCAAAGGCACTGGTCTACAAGTTCTTGAAGCCTCACAAGGAGGACTTCATCTTGCAGCAAGAGCCAGATGTTATAGCTAGATTTTGTTTTATGTTTTAGACTATATGCTTTATTTTCAAAACATGGTTTTTCTTTCTTCTTTTAAGATTTTGAGCTTGGTTTTTGAGGTATTATAATAGTGAGTGTATTTTTATTTTTGATTTCATAATATTCCTTTTAAATTGACTTTGTTTAGTTGTTTTTATAGTTTTAATGGGATTTTTTGGTGTGTATATTTCTGAAAGGTTGAAAAGATATATCATAAGGTTTAATCAAAGTTTGATTATATAATATGAACCTTTGTTTTTAAGGATTTTTTGTCAAAAAATTATTGATGACAGATTCTTGTAGCACAAAGGTAGAAACAGTGAACTAGGAGCGCTACAAGAAAATCATGACACTCAAAAAATCATGAAATGAGCTCATTCGTGGTTAAAAAATTGCAAATGATGGAGTTTTAACATCTGTGAAAGTGAAATGATATGTGTAAGGACCTTGAAATCATTATGACAAATGTATAAAATAGAGTAAGGATTACATAGGTAAATTGAAGTTGTCCTAAGTCTCGAAGATTGGAAGTTTATTAAACTTTAAATGATAGCACATTTGCAGAGTTCGTTCTCAGTAAGTGGTGAATTTGACTGGCATACATGAAGCTGAGAATATTGTGGTAAATTATTAAATGGATTGGGTGTAATCATGGTTGTCAAAGATGGAACTGTGGAGACCTGTCTGGTGTCAATGAGGACAGGGTTGCAAATTTTCAACATTACGAACTATTACAGTGATAGGTATTCCATAAGATCCAAAAAACATTAAATGAATCCTAATTTGTATTAATAAAGGGTTAGTATGGATTAGGGCAATTGAGAAATTGCCGGCTAGGGTACTAAATTTTCTCAGCTTCTAGTTTATTGTTGTAATAAGATATTTTTGAAATAGTTTTAACCATTTTATGAAGAAGAGACTACTCAAGTGGAGTATTCAGTACAAAAACTTGAAGAGCCTGTGGGTGGAGAGAAAAAGAATATTGACAAGGATAATCAATTGGAAATTTCTAAAGATTTGGAAGAAATACATGCAACATTCTTAGAACAGCAAGAAGAAAAGGAATCAGTTAAGCTTCATCTAGATAGCAATGATGTCTAGGAAAATATGGCAGATGTTTCTATTCCTGCCAAGATGGAATGAGAGGACATACAATCTCCTAGTGAGAAAACTAAAGGAAAATACATGGTTGGATTTAAAAAGGAAGGAGTATTAATATCCAGTGTAAAGTTTCAAGGCAGATCTTATGCAATGTTAGGTGAGTCAACTTGGAAGCATAAAAAGAGACCAAATAGTAAATTAAGATTGAATATGAAAAAAACTGTTGAATCCAAAATTGGCTAAGGAAAATATTACTGTGATTGATTCAGAATATTCCTCATCTCAAAAAAAATTGAAAGAGGATGAAGACCTGTCTGAATAGGTAGAGAATAAGAGAGAAGATTCAGTGATTGAGAAGCCTTCTCTAATGAAGAACACAGTTAAAGAATAGCCTATACAGAAAGGAGTGTGCAAATATTATTGAGAATTATGGTCTGTTGTTTCCTGTTTTTGGTTATTTCAATTGAGTGCAAATCGTGAGCTTGTGGAGATGAATTTTAGAAAACAAAAAGAGTTTTATGTTCACAAGATACCTATTCAAAAAAACCTCTCTCAGTTTTTCAGCATATGTCAAGGTTTGAAATATTCAATTTAATATTTACAGCCCATTTTTCATGGTTTTAAAATATTTAATATTTTCTTGTTTTAGTCTTCATCTTGCGGGGAATATTTTGATTGATTGGAAAATCATTTTCAAAAGCGAAGATTTTTTTTTTTCTATCACGGACTCATTCAGAAAAACCTCTCTCATTTTTTGTACAGGTGTCTCAGATCGAGAGATATGGGGGATTCTTTGAGACCCATTTTTCAGAAATTCGCCAAATTTCCTAGAAATCCGATTTAGCTATTTTTATCCTCTTACTTTTTAATCTTTGAAAATTGGTTAATGTAACTGCTGAGTAGTTTCAAATTCAACCTAAAGAAGTGAATATGGAACTAATTCATAGATATTTGTAATTATATAATGAGGGGAGGCATACAATGCAAGGGCATGAATTTTTGTACAAGGGGAGGCTTCTAAGCTACTGTATACAGAGCTAAGTTCATAAACTCTTATGTATTCTTGATGACTGATTATGATATATATGAAAATTATAAGCCCATTTTATTCTATCTGCTGGTTTCATTTATTATCGGTGTAGTCACTTAGTTAACAAATTCATTTCTTGTTTGATGTTATTATTCATGGAATGCTTGTGAACTGTGGGTGAAACTCAGTATTGTGCTTATGTTCTTTTTGGTTTATATGTCATATATTATACATCTTAATCCTTCATTGTTACATGATTTAGTGTTTTTCTTATCGTGGTGATATTTTACCCTCTTGTTAACAAATTGTAAAACCAAAACCCTAAAAACCTTTTTTACTTAGTTTTATTTTATGAGATTGTGTTGGTTTGTTCTTTAGTAGTCTGAGACCAATTTCTCACACTAAAATATTTGTCGCCATTGACGGGGACGAAGTTGAAGCATTCTTTTCGTGGGTTATTCATCATTCAATTGGTTTGAGAGGTGGACAACACCAGCAAATAATTAAGACTACATTTCACCAAACAGTTCATACTGGATAATAAGGGAGTTGGGACAAGAGGTAGACCTAGTTCACTATTACACTTGGGTGTCTTAGACCCAGAGAAAATTCTGAAGGAAGCTAGGAAAATTAAGAGATCAGATTCATCCCCATCTTTATGTAGCCCTAATTAATTTGACCTACTATCACCCTTTCCACTTTCCGAGGAGGAAAAACAAAATCCTTCTTGACAAATCGATTGGCAACTCCACTAGTACAAGATGCAGATACCAAAGACCATGGAAGCCATTCTGGCTCGAAGGGGTTCACCTTTCAATTTTTCTGATGTTCGAGGTTTTCCAAATCTAGTACCTACTATGGATGTTTGGGGATATTGTCTTCCATTGTTTAGAGAAAGAAAAAAGGATAATCCTTCAGAACACCTCATCAGATTTCATCAATATATGGTTCAGTTAAATATACAACATGAAGATGTTCATGTATTCACTCAAGCAAGATGCACGAGAATGGTATTTTTCTCTTCCGGTTGCTAGCATTTCCTCACTAAAAGAATTCCACACATGTTTCCAGAAACATTGTAAGTATATGTTCTCAGCTGAATTCTCTTTGAAATATTGTTGTGAGCAGGCTGATTTTTATAATAAAATTTCTGATTCAAAATATCATGATGATAAGTATAATCAAGGATTCAAAACATGTCATGAGGAAGTTGTAGTTTCAGAATTTGTTGAAGACAAAGAAGTAACATTTTCAGATTCTGCTATAAAGGAAGAATTCCATGGTCGTTACGATAATCAAGCTGTTGTTTTAAGTTAGGTTAAAGATGATTGTAGTGATGAGATCAGCAGAGATAGTTTGGAATATTGTCATAATGCTTTCAACACTCTTAATAATAATTTGAATGCTAATCATGTTGAAGATCAATCTCTTGTTCAACAAACTGTTGGAAATCATTGTTGTGTTAAAGATCAACTATGTATTGAAGAAAAACATGAACCTTCAGCATCATCATTTGAAATTTCCCAGAATGCTCCTCGTTATGATGAAGAGATTGGGGTTCCAAGACAATAATTCTGTGATGAATTATATTCTATTCCTTTTTGTTTTGATACTAAAATCAATGAAAGACAGGTTGTTGACATTTTTAACGTTATAACATAAGTTTCTTATATTCATGGTTATGATAAATCTGTTGTTCAAAACCATTATCAAGATGCTCTAATTTTTTATAAATACGATGATGAAATTGAAAAGAAAGACCCAGAAATGTGTGATGTGTGTGATATGGTACAACCTGATCAACAGATTCAAGAATGCTTTCAATCCATTATCCTTGAACAACCAGAGCCAATGCATGATAGTTATCCATTTAAAGACAGTGTGGAAAAGGAGGTTCAGCTTGTTGACATTATTGATGATACTGTCCAAAACATTCCAGAGCAAATTCAGGCTGATCCTAACGTGTTTTATCGCCAATGTCTCGTTGATATTCATAGAACAAAACATTCTTATGGACACCCTATATTTTTCATAGAACAAGAAGAGGTAACCTTTGGCAATTTTGATGATCTAGTGGTATATTATTTAGAGTCAACATTAAATTATAAATCTGTTATCTTAGAGACACCATTTGATGAAAGTGAGTACAAGTTTTTAGATCTTTGATTTTCGTGTTTTCCAATATTTATGAATATACATATATTCGGAGTTGGAAGCAAGTTTTGGTGGGTTGATGAAATTTTTGCCTAGTTACATTGGAAATGGGATTACAATTTGATTCAGTAAATGGAAGGTCCTCAAATACTTTTACAGTCTTTGAAGGAAAGAGATTTGAATTTCATTGTATATACCGATGTGTGAAGGATTGAATAAAGACTACATAACCCAATTGATGTTTTGCAAAGTAGCATATAGGTTCAATTAAATGACAGAAGGAACTGGTCAACAAGTTCTTGAAGCCTCACAAGGAGGACTTCATCTCGCAGCAGGAGTGAGATGTTATAGCTAGATTTTGTTTTATGTTTTAGACTATATGCTTTATTTTCAAAACATGGTTTTTCTTATTTCTTTTAAGATTTTAAGCTTGGTTTTTGAGGTATTATAATAGTGAGCATATTTTTATTTTTAATTTCATAATATTTCTCTTAAATTGAATTTATTTAGTTGTTTTTATAGTTTTAATGGGCTTATTAGGTGTGTATATTTCTGAAAGGTTGAAAAGATATATCATAAGGTTTAATCAAAGTTTGATTATACAATCTGACCATTTGTTTTTAAGCATTTTTTGTCAAAAAAATATTGATCAGAGATTCGTGTAGCACAAAGGCAGAAACCGTGAACTAGGAGCACTACAAGAAAATCGCGGTACTCAAAAAATCATGAAATGAGCCCATTCGTGGTTAAAAAATTGCAAATGATGGAGTTTTAACATCTGTAAAAGTGAAATGATATGTGTAAGGACCTTGAAATCATTATGACAAATGTATAAAATAGAGTAAGGATTACATAGGTAAATTGTAGCTGTTGTGAGTCTTGAAGATTGGAAGTTTGTTAAACTTTAATGATGGCACATTTACATAGTTCGTTTTGAGTAAGTGGCGAATTTGACAGTCATACATGAAGCTGAGAAGATCGTGGTAAATTATTAAATGGCTTGGGTGTAATCGTGGCTGTTAAAGATGGAATTATGTAGACCTGTCTAGTGTCAATGAGGAAAGGGTTGCAAATTTTCAGCATTACGAACTATTATAGTGATAGGTATTCCATAAGATCCGAAAAAAATTAAATGAATCATAATTTGTATTAACAGAGGGTTAGTATGGATTAGGGAAATTGAGAAATTGCTGGCTAGGGTACTAAATTTTCTCAGCTTCCAGTTTATTGTTGTAATAAGATATTTTTTAAATAGTTTTAACTATTTTATGAATAAGATACTACTCAAGTGGAGCCTTCAGTACAGAAACTTGAAGAGCCTGTAGGTGGACAACAAAAGAAGATTGACGAGGATAATCAATTGGAAATCTCTGAAGTTTTGGAAGAAGGACATGAAACAGTCTTAGAACAACAAGAATAAAAGGGATTAGTTCAGCTTGATCTAGATAGCAATGATGTCCAGGAAAATATGGCAGAGGTTTCTATTCTTGCCAAGATGGAACGAGAAGACATACAAGCTCCCAGTGAGAAAACTAAAGGAAAATCCATGGTTGGATTTAAAAAGGAAGGAGTATTAATATACAGTGTAAAGTTTCAAGGAAGATAATATGCAATGTAAGGTGAATCAACTTGGAGGCCTAAAAAGAGACCAAATAATAAATTAAGATTGAATATGAAAAAATAATGTTGAATCCAAAATTGGCTAAGGAAAAGATTACTGTGATTGATTAAGAATATTCCTCATCTGAAGAAAATTTAAAATAGGATGAAGACCTATCTGAACAGGAAGAGAATAAGAGAGAAGATTCAGTGATTTATAAGCCTTCTCTAATGAAGAACATAGTTAAAGAGAAAACTATACAGAAAGGAGTGTGCAACGATTATTGAGAATTATGCTTTCTTTTTTACTCTTTTGGGTTATTTCAATTGAGTGCATATCACGAGCTGATGGAGATGAATTTTAGAAAAAAAAAAATATTTTTGTTCACAAGGTACCCATTCACAAAAACCTCTCTCAGTTTTTCAACCTCTATCAAGGTTTGAAAGATTCAATTTAATCTTTATAGCCTATTTTTTAGGGTTTTAAAATATTTAATATTTCTCTATTTTAGTCTTGATCTTGCAGGGCATATTTTGATTCAATGGAAAATAATTTTTACAAACCAAGAGAGGATTGTTTCCATCATGGACTCATTCAAAAAAATCGCTCTCATTTTTTGCACAGGTGTCTTGGATCAAGATATATGGGGGGTTCTTTGAGACCCATTTTTCAAATATTCGCCAAATTCCCGAGAAATACGATTTTGTTATTTTTAGCCAATTAGTTTTTAATATTTGAAAGCTGGTTAATGTAACCACTAAGTAGTTTAAAAATTGACCTAAAGAAGTGAATATGGAACTACTTCATAGGATATTTGTAATTATATAAGGAGGGGAGGCATACAATGCAAGGGTTCAAATTTTTGTACAAGGGAGGCTTCCAAGCTACTATATATAGAGCTAAGTTCAGAAAGTATTATGTATTCTTGATGACTGATTATGATATATATGAAAATTATAATCCCATTTTATTCTATCTGCTAGTTTCATTTATGATTGGTGTAGTCACTCAGTTAACAAATTCATTTCTTGTTTGATGTTATTATTCATGGAATGCTTGTGAACTGTGGGTGAAACTCAGTATTGTGCTTATGTTTTTTATTTATTTATATTTCATATATTATACATCTCATTCCTTAATGGTTACATGATTTAGTGTTTGTCTTAGCTTGATGATATTTTACCCTCTTGTTAACAAACTGTAAAACCAAAACCCTAAAAACCATTTTTACTTAGTTTTATTTTATGAGATTGTGTTGGCTTGTCCTTTAGTAGTCTAAGAACAATTTTTCGCACTAACATGACCCATAAAAGGATACATGGGAATATTATAATTTGGTACACCATGAGAATGGGGTGCTACATAACCATAATTGTAGGATTGATAAATGGCTTGGCCTCTAGACACATAAGGAGGTACGTAGCCTCCTCACACAATGGTACTGGCTGATGAGGGAACAACATGGCTAGAGGCATCACTTTGTGCTGAAGGACTGTGTGGGTAATGAAGAGGATGTGTCATAAGAAAGGAATTTGATGGAACATGTGCAGTGGATGATGGAGCATAAGATGGAATGTAAGTCATACCTCCAACGTTCGCATGTCTAGGTTCACCTCCATGGATGTAAACACCGATGTTATGCTTGGATGAGAGGTATGAAAATCCTCCCACAAATGGAGATGAAGGTACAATATGAACACTACCAAATATATCGGCATGGAAAGGGATGGTAGTGCCCCCAGGAACAACACCAATATATATACCAATATTAATGATAGATGATGGAAAAGCCTCAGTAAGTTTTGGCATGGAAAATATAAAGGGATATGTGCTAAAGGGTGGTGAGTCTCACCACTCAACCTTTGAATGGAATACCTTCAACAAGAAGCTGGAAAGTCTGACAGTTGGGGTCGTGAACTGTAGGAAGTACCATCCCCATGAGGATCGATGTCAATCAGAGTCACAGGTCTCGCATGGTCATATTCCCCATTCTAAAGAATGGATAAGGAAGGAACTCCATGTACTCAGATGTAGTACTCATGATGAAAATGGTGTGTGAATCACAGTGTGTATAAGTTCTCCTAGAATGTCTAGTCCTCTTCAACGGAGGAGGAGGACATCCACAAGATGAAATCCTTGCTAAAAAACAAGATCAACAGAGTGTCGAAACTCAATCCATGATGAATCCACAGAAAATAACAATACTCAACTAATTACGATCCCTAGAGAAATCTAGTGCACAAATATCACACCCATAAGAAATATAAGGAATATGAAAACAATCCAAGAGGGAGGATAAGTGAGCTCCTGAATGTAGTAGATATGTCTCTCCTATGATAGGTCTGAGACTTCCATACACTACTAGCGGAGATGTGTAACCAATTATAGTGGCCCTTAGCGTCAACGCATAAAGCGACTATGTTATCTGACCCCTTCTTCACCAAGACACTAACATAATAACCTCTGCAAGTACCCCCTGTGATACCTAGGTAAGGCAACAAAGGTCACCCCAATATAACCAATGCTTAGGAGGACATTCACAAGTGGGGTCTACCATATGTGTAGGGTAACAAATCCTGAAGCTCGAAAGCACCAAAGGTACCTCAAAATACTGCAGATATGAATATGATATTCGAAATATATCTAGCATTGCATAGAGAGTGGAAAGGGGCTATCCCCACACCAAACATGTATGATGCTAACTCTCATGTAAGAGGATCCTCTTGAGAACACTAACTATATCAAGGATTTCTCTTCTCACCTGGAAAGACACCTAATATTTTTGTTTTGTAGTCTTGGAAAAATTTAGTCATGACACCCTATTTAAAGACTCTACAACCTAAGCTTGTTGGTGCAACTCTATCAATTAAAAAGTCTAATCCATTTTAAGTAGAGCGTTAATTTTAAGGTATGTGATTACTCAAGGGTAATGAACATGAAACTAACAATGTTATGACTCATCAATGAAATAAATATGCACACCTAACAAATGATTCCAAGTGCAATTTGTCTTTGAATATGAAAAAGAGGTATGCCACTACATGAGATGCATAATTTTCTCTTCAAATTCCAATGCAATCATTCCTATATGAAAACTTGAACCTTATTCCATCTGAGAAAACCTAATGCAAGTACTATTTCCATGCAAATGCATCATGCACAAACATGCCAAAAATAAAAATACTTTTTTTATTTTAATAATAAATGATTTGAAAATGCAACAAAAGACTCTATTACTCCCAAAACCTGCAAAAAGTATTAGACACAAGCCAATCAAGACACTGAGACGAAAAGGTCTAATGCAATAATATAAAAAAAAGGAGAAGAATGACAAGACCAACTTTTAACTAAAATGAAAGAAAAATAAGTCTCTAATCAATACATGAGCAGTAAACAAACATCAAAAGCACCCAAGAAGAATCAGCAACACTCACAACCCACCTAACATATGCCAAACATCAAGATCTCATTCACTAAGAGGGATGTACGTGACTGTTCACATAAAACCCGCGTGTATACGTGACTGTAAGTACTACAGTCTGCGTGTATATGTGGCTATTACCTCTATGACCTATGTACATCATGAAGAGGAAGGAGGTAAAAGGGTAGGCTAAGACTAAAATTACTTAAAAGGAATACCAATGGGCTAACATACTCCCAACTTAACACAAAAACATAGAGAAGTAGAGAGAAAATCAATCACATCATGCACCCAAACCCCAACACAAAGAAAAGTCCCCAGTGGATTCGTCAATTCTGTTACGGAAAAAAATTCCCATGGATTGGGGTGGACCACAACAACATATGACACTAGAAGTCAATCCACTTCAAATATTATAAAGAGATAAACAAGTCTAACACTAAGTGATGAGAAGCATACCTTATTCTAGATGTTCGTAACAGATTGTCGTTGAGCTTTCAACCACACTTACACCTACATTCGATTCTCAACAACAACAAAATATACAAGCATGATATATATTAAGCATTAGAACCCGCTCTAGCATTTATAAATACAATATATATAATTAAAGAAAAAACATCCATGGACATGAATATTCATAGTTACACAAATACAATGGACGAGAAATGGATATTTCTATTAATTTTAACAGAGATATAAGTGAGAAAATCTATCGGCACCTTGTCAAAACATAGAAACTGAGTCCTCCACCTAGGCCTCCACCACTTCAATCCTCTATATCAATGCCAAGCTCGAAATACAATGACAATCTTGGGAAGAGCATCAATGGGTTCTCAAACGACAAAGGGATGCAAACTTAAGCATGCAAGAATTGGGCACAAATCCACTATAGTTCCTTTTCTCTAACAAGTTCTTCCCCTCTAATGCATCCAAGTAGCTCAATATATAGCCCTTCAATAGGAAGTGAATGGTATAGTTAGAGCGTTTCTAGGCATATGGAAAGCCAATAGTCAAGTTATTCATTAGTTGATGAGGAAAATTATGAATATTTTATTTTTGGGCACATTTCTTGATGTACACGGGTCATAGTGGGTAAAATTGTGTGTACACATGGTCTGTAAGATGGTGACCTGCACATACCAATAAACATGACTTTTTAAGGGATTTTCTATACAATCAAAGTTTATTTTGAGGAAATGGGGTCCAAATATTCTACATAGGGACAAGGAAGGCCATTAAAACATGATCTACCAAGTGTGGTAAAATCAGCTATAAAAGGAGGCATGAAATACATGTCTTCCATAATAATTAAAATATGCAATTGTAATAATTATCAAAATACTTTGAATGTTTAGTAAGCTAAGAGATTTCATAGTTAAAAAATAATATCTATCATATCCAACCAAATTTAAATGGTTGAGTTTAAAATATGATCCATTATTTACCATGTTTGATATGGAGAGGCATAAACCTACTAGAATCTTGCAAGGGTGGGAGTGTTACCTCATTATAAAATAAAACATGAGGAAAGTGGCAATTACTAGTATGCCAGATTTTTGGTGCATAATGATGAGTTTTGAAACATTGTTCAAAGACTTTATTGCATAATCCTCCCTCTATGAATTAAAATTTTAGCCAAGAATTCCTTATTATCAAACGAGGAAACTAGTGAATACTCTCCTCTTATTTAACTTGATATAGGGAGTAGGGTGGAAATTTATGATATATTTATTAGGAATACCGACCAACTTCCTAATTTTCATGTATAATAGTGATTGCTAATTTATAACTTTAATATTGATTAGTGATTGCTAATTTATAACTTTAATATTGATTGTGTGTGGCGGGACTTCATTAATGACTATTTGAGCATCCAAACTCTCCTTTAATAGTGATTGCTAATTTATAACTTTAATAGAGATTGTGTGTAGTGAGACTTCATTAACGACTGTTTGAGCATCCAAACTCTCCTTCTATATTTTTATGGTATTTTGTTTCTTATTGTTAGAATATTCTCCTCATTCAACGTTCTTTTTCTCCAAGCTATCATCTTAATAAATCATCGAGTGAAAAAATCCATGCTTTTTACAACTAATACCGTGTCTCCTTAGTGGAATCTATGATGGTGTTTTGACCTACTAAATTCAGTAGAAGGTTACAAATAAGAATTTTGCAATTCGAATTGAAATGAATTATACAACATGTAATGTTGTAACAATGAGAAATTTTTTTATGCATATGTGGGTAGTAGGCGATTTCAATTTAAATAATATTTATTGAGTATGTAGGAGATATTACAAATTAAGTTGTATTTTCAAAGTTATCTTGAAATTTTTTGGAACTTTAAAATTTTAGACACGAGTGAAAATAAAATAATCACCTATTAATGGGTATGGTAATAGATACCAATAACCAAGATGACATATATGTTTTGTTCATGGGGATAGACTTTCATCATCTCCCTTAAAATTTAAAAATTATAATCATCGATGACTCTCTTTTACTCATTTAGAAGGTGTGTAAAGTGGAAACGATAAATGGAGAAATACAAAGAAAAATTATTGATCTATAAGGAAAGATTAAAAAATAAAATATGGTGCATATACATTGACATAATAATATTTGTGTCGATTAAATTGCAAACAAACCATATTTTTGGAAAGGGGGTTTACGAATCAAAATAGGGGATTGTATTTAGAGGTGATAGACCCCATAATGGTTAATCACAAAGGCCTCAATGCATGGAAGACATCTATTGTTTCATATAATCATTGAGTGTTAGTTTTTATTAGATATTATCATCTTAGTTAGGATCTTTATCTGGAAGAATAAAAAGTACAAAAATATGCATATGATAGAAGAGATACACAAGACACAAATATTTTCATCAGGGAAACCATAAAGGAGAAAACCTCGCAAAGTTCCTCAGAATAGTATAGTCACAAATACTATGTCTTAATATGATCAAACCCAGTAATAAGAAGTCTCCAACAACTATATACCTCTCCTCCTTTCTCTCTCTCTCTCTCTCTCTCATGCGAACTTGAGTGAGTGTGAGGTGTGTATAAATGAGGGAGGGAACCTCCCTATTTATACTAATCAAGTGACCACCCTATCAAATGAATGAGATCGACCTCTTACCCTAACAGGGCCTAATTCTCCTAAAGAGACTCCAAAAATACATTACATGTTGTTTCACTGGGGACTATTTCCCCAACTTACAACAAAGGTTGTACCTGAAGGTATATACACAATAATGAACACCCGGAAGGAGGTAAACACATATTCGATGAGGGTACACCAACATACAATGATAATATACATCATAATATATTCCAAAGTTAAAAATAAATCAACACTCCCTCTTAGCTAGGAAGGTATTCTCTCTCGTCCATAGTTATCAACACATATAGTCTAGTCATCATCATAGTTGCTTCCATCACCATCTTCTTATCGATCATCAAAATGTACTACATGTCATCATAAGTTTCTATAAAGCCAACCCTTTTCATGCTGAGTGTAGGCCTAGTTCTCATTTAGGTCTTCATCACATCTAAGAGAAGGGATCGTGTAGGAATAGTCCAGTACCCTTTTTATATTTACACAAAAATACCGTGTCTCCTACCTTTATCTCATCGTATCCATATCATCTCTTTTGTCCTACACAAAACAAAACAAAACACACAGAACACACATCCCAAATGCAAATCACATGCGTTCTATCACCATAGTAGTATGCTGGTATCTTTCACATCATTAAGACAATATGTAACATATACTATACAAGAATCACCTAAGAGCACACTCAGTGCATTACATATCTCCACGGTCAACTTGTGCTATACCAATAAAGGAGAACCACCTAGGTGCACCCCAAGTGCTTCTTGACCTTATCATCTCAAACATGAGAACACACACACAACACACACACACACACACACACACACATATGTAAGGAATGATTACGATCGAACAACCTGCTACACCATGGGTTTTACATTCAAGGTCAACCTCAAGGACTTATTACATCTGAACAACTTGCGTCCAGGATATTTTCCATTGAGACAACCTTCAGGGTGTATTACATCTAAGTAACCTAAGTACCACGCCAGGGCTCTTTTTACACTTGGAAAACCCCTGGGACTTATTACATCCAAATAACCTGCATACCACACCAGGGTGAATATTTACATTCGAATAACCTGTCTCAGGACTGACTACACTTGAGTAACCTATGTATCACACTAGGACTCATATTTACACTTAGACAACCTACAGGACTGATAACGTCTCAGTAACTTACTACACCAAGATATTTTTAGTTTGAACAACCTGTCTCATTTCTCATGTGAGATATCATGCATCTCCATCTTCTGGTCTCTTTCTATTTCTAGCATAGAAACATTTCAAGACTGATTACATCCAAGGATAACCTGCGAGCTTCACCAAGACTTATTACATCCAAGGACAACCTATAGGACTGATTATGTCTGAACAACCTATGATCTTCTCCAAGATTTTACGATCAGAAAACATGTTTCTCTAACTATGCTATAATTCAACACTCGCTCTTTTGAAGGGTCTCATTCTAGATGACACCAACTCTTTCTCTAAAGTACTCAAACTTCACACTTGCTAGAGGCTTGGTCAACACATAGACTATCTTCTCATCTGTTTCCACGTACTGGAGCTTCACTGCTCCTCTTTGCACCATATCCTTGATATAGTGGAATTTGATCTCTATGTGCTTTGACTTGTCATGGAACATTGGTTTCTCTGACAACTTCACACAACTTTGATTCTCATAGAATATACAAGTCACATCTAAATGGATATCAAATGAATCAGACAGTAGATTTGGGAACCACACTGCCTCACAACTAGACTTGCAAGAGGAAACATACTTTACCTCGAGTGTACTCAACACCATGCATGACTTCTTCTTGATAAACTAGGAGATCATGCCAGATCTCAAACTGAAGTAGAAACTTGAAGTTCTTTTCCTATCAGTGGTGCTACCTTCCCAATACGAATTAACATAACCGTGTAGGTTAATCATATTGTTCACATCATACTTGATACAATAATCCATTGTACCCTTTAGGTACCTCAATACATTATTTGTAGCTATCGGATGAACATGTCTTGGATCCATCAAAAACTGGCTCACGGTGTTCACAAAAAAGAATATGCCGGGTCTCGTATTCGTCAGCTACATCAATGAGCCAATCATTTGACGATACATCCTGTAATCAACCGACTCAGATGAAGCATCACATAGAAGCTCCAAATCTCTTCAGGACATCCAATGTATAATTTCCTTGAATAAAGGAAATCCCATCTTCATTCTGCCACACCTGCATCCCTAAGAAGTAGTGCATCATCCCTAGGTATTTCATCTCAAACTCTGTAGCAAGTATCCTCCTTGCATCATTAATTAGTTCATCATTTCCTGTCAAAAACAAGTCATCGACATATTCCACCTTCAACCTTGAAGTAAAGGTTGGAATCCTCTTTAATCTTGGTAAATCTCTAGATCATCAGGAATCTATCCATCTTTTAGTACCATGTCATCGGTGCTTGTTTCAATCCATACAAGGCCTTCTTCAATTTGCACACATCAGTATGTTTGTCATGTGTCTCAAATCCTAGTGGTTGTTCCATGTACACTTCCTCCCCGACTACACCATTCAAGAATTTTTTCTTGACATCCATCTCGTGTATCTTCAAATTCATAAATGCAACTAATGCAAGTATGGTCCTAATGGAAGTGTACCTCGCCACGGGTGAAAATGTCTCTTCGTAGTCTATGCCTTCTTTCTGTGAGAATCCTCATGGTACGAATCTTGCCTTGTATTTCTCGATGCTTCCATATGCAGCATGCTTGATCTTATAAATCCACTTCAAAGTCACGATAGACTTCTTTTCCAGTCTCGAAACTATCTCCTAGACATCATTCTTCATGATCAACTGATACTCCTCGATCATGGCATCATACAGGAGGCATGGAAAATTACTAGGAAGTTATCACGACTTTAGTCACCCTCCCCTTTTGGTTTTTCGACCTAAAAGGTCTCATCTAGCTTAGACCAACCATTTGGTTATTGGTACACTACCCTAGTGTACCCTATACATATCAAAAGTTTGATCCAAAAATTTCTCCATAAGTTAAACTAGAATCTAGCCCGAGGCATCGAAAGTCCCTTCTCATATATTTCCAACTAGCGAGTATAAATCAAGCCATGGACTTCTGGAATTCCCAAAAGTTAAAATAACTACTCACATAGGTTTATTGGTTGACTTGTCCCCTACCCATAAGATGTTACTAGACATTTTCATTCATGGTTATGGGTCCCCACTAAATCCTTGAATTAACAGACCCAAGACCCATGATTAAGCTTCCTATCAGTCATAACCTCATAACATGCAACCAATCCATTAGTCATATATAAACATTATAACTATATGCTACCACATTCCCTTCAAGTGAACATGACTTTGGCATACACCACCCTATCCATAATACATGATCAATAGTAAATAATGACAAGTGGCCTTATAAAATCATATGATGATAACTTAAACATAGAATTATATGATCCTTGTGTCACCATGGATAACATATAATAACATGACATCATTCATATAATAACGTGGTGAACATACCATAAGCATTATAATATCATTATGGGTATTAAGCAATTCTACCAAGCTATCCGTGAAAACCACATTTTGATAACATGATCATCGTTACAAGAACATATATTGCATGAAAACAAAAACCACATGTAATCATAACCATTTGCCTCATCATATATTTATCAGAGATACAACAGTCCATCACATCATGACCTCAAAGCATCAAATCGAATGGAATCATGGTAAATTTCAAGTACTAGATAGCATAACATCATGCATATGATAATAATCTTAAAACATAGTATATGCAAATCAATAGAATATCATGAACTTTCATATCATGATTCATCAAAAAAATCAAATTCAATGGAAAGCATTAATATAAGTAATCATTACCCAGATACCACATTTGATGCAAGAAATATTATCAAACCATTCATTATCGAGAAATACATTCATGATATATTATGAATGTTATGTGATATCATCAAGTTACAAATCTTGTTTTGTTATATTATCTTAGGATAAGAATATTGATTTTTAAATGGGTTGTGTCTAGCCTATACATCAATCGAATAGATTTTCATATGTTTTCTCCACTTGAGATTTTCAAGTAAACTCCATTCATAGATGTAATATGTTTTCTTGGTTTTGTGTATCTTTTAACTACTATACAAAGTTCTTACATCACTTCACATCTTTGGATTGCTCATTCTAAAGGTTGTGATATCCAATAACATTTAAAAGGTTGAATACTAATTCATCATTATGTAAAATTTACATCTTATGTAATCCATATGTAAAAAGGAATGATAAAGCCATAAATATTTACCCGTAAAATATAAATATGAGTATTCATGTTTAGAGGGTTAACTTACCTAATCTAATACCTATACTATGTTCAAACACAACAATTTATCTTTTAAAAACTCTTTACACATCTACTTTCCTAAGATAAAAAAAGTCATAAATTTATCTTTTAAAAACTCTTCACACATCTACATTCCTAAAATAAAAAAAAGTCATATAGATCTAAAACCATATTTAGCCTCCACACACACACACACATAAATATATATAAATCCTCATAGCCTCCACACACACACACAAATATATATTAATTCTCAATTATTGCTAACATAACACTTGGATTATGTCTATGGTTTGGTAACATCGACGAATTGAATTTATAAAAAAAAAAAAACATTGTATATTGTATATTTATTATTGTTGTTACTTATTATTCTCTTTCTTTATTATGCTATGTTAGTCCCCACTAAGTCAACTTTAAATTTTATTATTATTTTCACATTAAGTCTTACCACTAAGTCAACATTAAATTTTATTACTGTTTTCACATTAAGTCTTGTCACACTATAGATTAAGTGTTCTCTTTGTTGTCTTTGTGGGTGTATTGTTGTCCTCTGGGTGTTACATTGATCTTGAATCTGAGGGTAAAATGGATAATTACACCAAAGAGGTGCATTCTATAGTCTAGTATGGGAGAGATGTGTAACTCCTTCCGTGCTCATCCTACAGTTGACACTTGTTGTTTATAAAAAATAATAAAATATTATTAAAAATAACAAAATATTATTAAAAATAACATGTCGTTTTAAATTAAATTAAAATTATTTAGAATTGCATACATATAAAAGAATATAAATTAGATAAACTAAAACCATAAACATTGGATTACACATTTTCTCAACATTTCTACTTCAAAAAAAGGTTTACACCTTGAGATATTTCATCCCTTTGAGTGCTTGGTAGATCCCCTTTAGATGGATCTATGCTGGTGGGTAGTTTAGAGTTGTTGGCATTGAGTGTTATTACATATAGCAACTCTTTGTTGTCTTTATCGATTTATTATTGTTTTGTGAATGCATATTTGTGTAGCAACTTAAACACATCTGTATAAGAGTGTTATCCCAAACAAAATATGATTGTTGGATTCACAAGGAAAGACTATTTTTCTCTACGAGCAATGTTTACTATTTATTTACAAAATATTTGCATATCCAAAAAAAAAGAAAGAATGAATAAATCAATATACAACAAATGTTTTGTTTGTTGTATGCTAGCTATTGCAACAAAGACTACAATCTCAATTTGTTGTGAATGAAAATCAAGAGAGTAACCGTGCACTTTGTGTGCATGTTAGTAGCAATGCCACCGTAACAATGGTGTACACCATGACTAAAACTAATCAAATAAGTGTTAGAAAAATCTGATTCTGAACAATGCGGAATAATAAACTGAAAACATAATCAAAATAGGAATTCCCAATAAGATCATACCTCCACCCATTGATGCTACCAGTCTTGCTGCAAAGGATCTCCCTATTCCACAAGGACTTCAGCTTCCTGCACGGTTCTTCCAAGCTCCGCTTTCTCTCTCTGATGGTGTAAAACTAAAGGGGATTGAGGTAGTGAGCTTGGGGACAAACAGGGTTTTAAATAGCCAAGCTCCCATCAAGCTTCTCAAGGCTATGTGTCGTATGTTCCATAAACAGGAAGATGGATCACTCCAAAAGCTCCCAAGAAACGTTTTCTAAACCAAACAAACCGTTTGAGGAGCCGTTGGACAGAAGATGAACCGCCGGCTCTGCTGAACGGATGCGGGAGCTTACATTCTCCCACTTGGTCCATACTTCCGAATTTAATGTCTCATCTTAAAACCTATTGACAAAACTATAGTAAGTAATAGATACAAGAATCATGGCGATAAGTCCTCTTATGACAAGTATTACCTTCCATGTATTACTATGTATTTATTGCTATTTTAATTTATGTGGCAACAATTTCTTAATGAATAAACCTTATGTTTATTCTTGGTCCTCAGAGACGAATTTTCTCAAATAAACTTAAGGTGCACATATATATGAGAAAAACCATCACAATAATTAAGACTTTCATTAAAAATAACATTGTCCATACAATGAGAAACTACATAATGGAACCAAGTCCCATATTCATTACATGATCCTTGAATTTAAATGGTGGCATGCCCTTAGTCAAAGGATCAACGATCATCAACTCAGTGCTGACGTGCTCAATGACCACTTTATTTTCTTTAACACGTTCCCTAATGGCTAAATACTTAATGTCGATGTGTTTATTTCGACTCCCACTTTTGTTGTTTTTAGCCATAAAAACAGCAGTTGAATTGTCGCAATACATTCTCAATGGCTTAGAGATAGAATCCATAATTCTAAGCCCAGAAATGAAACTCTTAAGCCATACACCATGTGAAGTAGCCTCAAAACAGGAGAGGAACTCGACTTCCATAGTGGAAGTGGCAATCAAGGTGTGCTTGGCACTCCTCCATGATACGGCTCCATCGGCCATCATAAAAATGTATCTTGATGTTGATTTGCATGAATCAACACATCCAGCAAAGTCTGAATCTGAGTAGCCAATTACTTCCAAATTTTCCGTCCGTCTATACATAAGCATGTAGTATTTAGTTCCTTGAAGATACCTCATTACTTTCTTTGCAGCTCTCCAGTGGTCTGTACCTGGATTACTCTGATATCATCCCAGCATTCCCACAACAAATGCAATGTCAGGTCTTGTGTAGACGTGAGCATACATTAGACTTCTAACAACAGAAGCATATGGAATGTTCTTCATTTGTTCCCTTTCAAGGTCATTCTTTGGGCATTGGTTCAAATTGAACCTATCACCCTTCACAATGGGAGCTATACTTGGTGAACAATCCTTCATCCGAAATCTCTCTAAAATTTTATTAATATAGGTTTTCTCAGACAGACTTAAGAGGCCTCGAAATCTGTCTCTATGGATCTTAATGCCAATGACATAAGATGCCTCACCCATATCCTTCATATCAAAATTTTTAGAGAGGAATTACTTCACTTCATGAAGCATACCCTTATCATTGGTTGCTAGCAAAATGTCATCCACATATAAAACAAGAAAACAAATTTTACTTCCACTAACCTTCAGATATATACATTGATCCATAGTGTTTTCTTCAAAACCAAAAGAAGAAATTATATTATGGAATTTCAAATACCATTGGCGGGATGCTTGTTTTAAACCGTATAGGGATTTCTTGAGCTTGCAAACCAATTGCTCACCATCACTAGAGGGGAATCCTTCAGGTTGTTTCATGTAAACCTCCTCCTCTAGATCTCCATTTAGAAAAGCCGTTTTCACATCCATTTGATGCAACTCCAAGTCGAAATGGGATACTAATGCCATAATAACGCGCAAGGAATCTTTCTTAGATACAGGAGAGAAAGTATCCATTTCGTCGATTCCTTCTTTCTGAGTGAATCCTTTAGCAACAAGTCTAGCCTTGTATCTCTCAATGTTGCCCAATGAGTCTTTCTTTGTCTTAAAGACCCATTTACATCCAATGGATTTTGCACCATCAGGCAACTCAACAAGGTCCCAGACTTCGTTATTCTTTATAGAATTCATCTCTTCCTTCATGGCATCATACCATAATCCTGATTCTTTGCAATTCATGGCTTCTGAAAAGGACTCGGGATCATTTTCGGCTCCAACGTTAAAGTCAGATTCTTGTAGATACACAACATAATCATCAGGAATTGCTAATCTCCTTGGTCTAGTAGATCTTCTTAATGTTGTATCACTATCTTCTTGAGAAGTATGTGGTTCAACTCGTTGTTCAAGAGTGCTTGGAAACTCCTGAACTACCTGATCCACTAGAATGCCGTCAGCAGCTTGTGGAGCTTCAACAATTGGTTGTTCAACACCAGTTTGTACTTGAGGAGTGTTGTGAACAATAACCAATCTATCACTTGAGGTGGAAGGTTGAGATTCTGAATGATCCTTCTCGAAAACTATGTTCCTAGTTAGATCGCTCCCACTGATCAAGTCATTTTCAAGAGATTTTGCATTTCTTGATTCCACAATCCTAATGCTGTGAGATGGACAATAAAACTTGTAACCTTTAGACCTTTCAGCATATCCAATGAAATACCCACTAATGGTCCTTGGGTCCAGCTTCTTTTCTTGTGGATTATATATTCTCACCTCAGACGGGCATCCCCAAACGCGAATATGTCGCAAACTCGGTTTCCAACCTTTCAATAATTCAAAGGGCATTTTAGGAACGACCTTGGTTGGAACTCGGTTTAATATATACACTGCCGTCTTAAGTGCTTCAGTCCACAAGGATTTAGGAAGATTGGAGCTGCTAAGCATACTCCGCACCATGTCCAATAAAGTTCGATTTCTTCTTTCTGCTACACCATTCTGGTCGGGTGAATTATGCATGGTGTATTGGGCAACAATCCCATGCTCTTGAAGAAATTTAGCGAATGGCCCAGGTGCTTGTCCATCTTCTGTGTATTTACCATAATATTCTCCACCTCTATCTGATCTCACAATCTTAATTTGCTTGTCGCATTGTTTCTCTACTTCAGCCTTAAATATTTTAAAGGCATCAAATGCTTCGTCCTTTTTATGAAGCATGTAGAGATACATATATCGTGAGTAATCATCTATAAAAGAGATGAAGTATCTCTGACCATGTGAGTCCATCTCTGGACTACATATATCAGTATGTATGATCTCTAATATGTCTGAACTCCTATTTGCACCTCTCTTTGACTTGTTGGTCTGCTTTCCTTTTATGCAATCCACACAAGTCTCAAAATCAGTGAAATCCAGAGTATTAAGTACTCCTTCATTTACCAATCTTTTAATTCTGTCTATGGAGATATGACCTAACCTCCGGTGCCATAATTTAGAGGAATCTTCATTAATAACACATCTTTTAGTGCCAGTGTGAACATGCATTGAATCATAAGTGACATCATTTTGTAAATTAGTGCAGTAAAGATCATCAGACAAAATACCATTCCCAACATAATCAGATTTATAAAACAAACAGACGGATGTTTCTAAAAAGTTAAAGGAATATCCAAAATGTACAAGTCTTGAAACTGAAATCAAGTTTTTAGAAAAACTTGGAACATAAAAGACCTTCTCTAATTCTAAAACAAAGCCACTGCTTAAAGTTAAATAGCATGTTCCTATAGCTTCCACATGCGAGCCCATCTTGTTTCCTGATAAGATGCATTGCTCACTTCCCACTCGATTCCTTAGGTTTTGCAAACCCTGCAAGGAATTCGAAATGTGAATTGTTGATCCAGAATCAATCCACCAAGTGTTAATATTGACATTGACCATATTAGATTCATAACAAACAAATGAGATTGCATTACCTTTGTCCGCAAGCCATTTATGAAATTTTTCGCATTCCTTCTTCATGTGTCCCTTCTTTTTACAGAAGAAACACTTGGAAACTTTCTTAATATCAGTTTGGGGAGGTATTTTACCTTTCCCTTTCTTAATGGCTTGAGATTTTCCCTTCCTGTGCATTGCCAGGATTGCACTTCCTCCTAGTTCCATCACCAGTCTTTCTTCCTCTTGAACACACATGGTCATGAGTTCATTTATCGACCATTTATCCTTATGTGTGTTGTATGAGATTTTGAAAGGTCCATATTGGTGCGGAAGGGTGTTCAGGATGTAGTGCACGAGGAAAGACTCTGATATATCAACCTCGAGTTTCTTCAATTGAGCCACAGTGTCCCTCGTTTGCATGATGTGCTCGCGCACACCTTTCACACTGGTGAGCCTTGGGGATGAAAGCTTCATGATTAGGGTGCTTGCTAGTGCTTTGTCTGAAGTGACGAATTGATCATCAATGGCTTTCAGCAAATCTCGGACCCTTTCATACTGATCAACTGAACCATGAATACCAGCTGAAATTTTAGTCTTAATGAACACCATGCTCAAATGATTAAATCGCTCCCATCGCTCATAAAGCGTGATGTCCACTGCAGTGCTGGTATTGGTGAGTGCTGGTGGTTCATCTTTCCTGATAGCATAATCTATGTCCATCCATCCCAAATGAAGGAGAATTCTCTCCTTCCAGACCTTATAGTTGTCTCCCTTAAGTTCAAGGATATCACAATGATTTTCAAAGAAATTTGCAGGTTGTACAACTGCATAAAAATAAATATCACATGCTTACGTTAAAATTGAGACCAATTAAAAATGTCATGTTTTACCAATGTAAATTCATGCTTTAAGATTGAATCTAATGACATAAAAATTGCGTGTGGGCTAATTTTTTAATTCAATCAGATTCAAAATAATCTTTATGATAAAACTATTAGTTCATAATTCCTGTGGGTAAGTTATGAATAATTCAATATTTTATCCTAATTAATTACATTAATATAATAAAAATTCCTGTGGGATAAAATTTGTTATATTTAATATAATTAATTATAATTAATGTCTAAAATTTCTTTATAATATTAATTAATTAGAGATGCTGTGGCTATTCTCTAATTAAATATCATGTAGAACACTAGACATTATTACTGTTCACAAGCTTTAAATGAACAGGTCTGAATGAGGACAAAACTAAGAAATCTAAACTGTACTGTGAGTTCCAAAATTAATAATGGAAACTTCAAACCCTTTACTTAATTCTTTATCTTTAAGTGACATGCAAGAATGCATGTGAATCATTTATAAAAGAATTATTCTTTTAAAATATACATACACTGATTTTTACTTACTCACTACAAATAAACTTTCACCTTATAAGTTTATAATTCCTTATTTTTAAAAGGCTTCCTTATTTTTAAAAGGCATGCAAAAAAAAATGCATATGAATCATATATAAAGGAAATAATTATTCTTTTATATAATATATGTATTACTTGCTCATTGCAAATAAGCAAATAACCTAACAGCGACATATAAGTTTATAATTCCGCATGCAAAAACTCATAAATGTTTAATAAAATGTCTAAGCGAAACAAATATTATAAAAGAGACTCTTATCCACCGTTTCGACTCAAGTTGTAGGCTGAAACAACTCAGACAAAATGACTAAAAGGAAAAACAAACGCCACGCTGATAATTTTAGCTGAAATCTTATGCTAAAAACATATTGTCTCCAGTGCAAATTCAATGTGGCGAACAAGGGTTTGGATAAAAAAACTGTGCCATAATGATCCGCGAGAGACACTACAGAGGTCCCGTGTTCGATTCTCCTTGACGACGAACAAGCTCGGACTAGCATGGAACCCAAACGCCTACTCGCTTCTCCCAAACACATGTCTTGATAGCAAACAAAATAGCAAAAGGGTTTGCTGGTGATGCCCACGCATTGCCATTATACGTGCACTGGCACAAAACTGTATATCAATTTTATCTTTGCAGGGGGGAACTGCTGTTTCCTACAAAAGGCCTGTGCATCAATCATAATGGACAGCGGCCCTCTCTAACAGCCCAACAAGGGCAGCAGCCACTCAAAAAGCCCAGTAGGGCAGCGGCCACTGAAAGAACAACGCATCCACAAGCTTAGGCTCAAGCAACAATCCACGGCTCAGGTAAAAAGACCAACAAATAGTCACGGCTCAGGTGAAAGCCAACAACCGACCCGTTTCAGGTGAAGGACTCACAAACAGCCCATGGGTAAGGTGGCAACCCGGCAAAACAAAACAAAATAAAATAAAACTGCAGGCATGCACACAGAGGAAACCCTACAGTGGCGACTCCAGCTAGAACATCAAGGCAGAGATAAATGGCTCTGATACCAACTGTTAGCAAAATCCGATTCTGAACAATGCGGAATAATAAACTGAAAACAGAATCGAAATAGGAATGCCCAATAAGATCATACCTCCAGCCATTGATGCTACCAGTCTTGCTGCAGAGGATCTCCTGTTCCATAAGGACTTCAGCTTCCTGCACGGTTCTTCCAAGCTCCGCTTCCTCTCTCTGATGGTGTAAAACTAAAGGGGATTGAGGTAGTGAGCTTGGGGACCAACAGGGTTTTAAATAGCCAAGCTCCCATCAAGCTTCTCAAGGCTATGTGTCATATGTTCCACAAACAGGAAGATGGACCACTCCAAAAGCTCCCAAGAAACGTTTTCTAAACCAAACGAACCCTTTGAGGAGCCGCTGGACAGAAGATGAACCGCCGGCTCTGCTTAACGGATGCGGGAGGCTGCTGAACGGATGCGGGAGCTTACAATAAGAACACCACATGTATATGTTTATTTGTAAGCATGCTCCAAGCATAGCGTATTTTACTCAGAAATGCCCTTCAGGATCCATCTAAGCAACGATTCACTTTTGTTTTCAGAAAGGACTCCATCGTTATGGGTTTTTCCCATAACGAGCATGGCTATTGCAACTTGTAATCGTCTTTGTCAATGGATAAGAGATCTGGAGAATGGGATTTTTTTTTACATTGGGGCAACTCCATTTGGACCGAGGGAACGCTTTCTCGCTTTCCTGGTCTCCTTGTTTCTACTTAACAACGTGAATTTCAGCGTTTGGTGAGCATAAATAAATAGATCTAATGTTTATTAATAGCTTGAATAGTTACAAAAATTGAAGCAAAGTATTTCACATTTTTTGAAGCAAATCTAGATGAAAGCAGAACTGATCTGTTGTGGTTGATCTCTGATATGATATATCAGAGAATCGAACTATTTCGAATGCTTCCAAGAATTCAAGATCTGATATATTATTTAAGTGTATCTGATCCAATGAATAGAGTATTGGCACTATATTGAAGCCGAATTCATTGCTTTAGAAACACATTAAAGAAACTCAGCCTGTAATGAAATCGCTTTGTCAAACACTGAAGAAAATATGAACATTTAAACACTGGAATTATATCTTTCTACATCAAATATATCTAGGGAACATACAATTCTATATACTCCTAAGCAATGAGATCAAATATAAATGCCTTTTAGATTTGCAAGAAATTCGTAGTCTAGATTACCATTATCAATTATGATAAGTCTGACTGATTGTTGTAGCCCAAATGAAAATAAGACTTTTAGTTCAAAATGCCTTGTGGATTTGCAAGAAATTCGGAGTAAATTAAATTTGTATATATAGTCAAGTAGATTGGTTCTTATTTTTTCTTTCTCAAGTGGTTATGGACATCTTGGTGGCCAAATGGAAATAAATAAACTCTTTCATAAAAATGCATTGTGGATTTGTAGACATGGTGCAGACAAAGCCAGTTTTTAAGTGTAGGGGAAGGTCTATATATATATATACATAACTGTTTTGTTTATTAATTGATTTTTTTTAATGTTAAGTTGTTATCTATTTTTATTTATTAAATGATTAATTTTTTAAAGTTAAGATATAGTCTATTCGATATAATTTGGGTGGTTGGGAGGAATGATTACTACTCTGTTACCCAAAGTCAATTCTTGTAACTTGTAAGTTATATGATGCTCTTGTTAAACTCTTATGCATTGACTATTTAATCATTAAATGGATTGATTTATCTCTGCCCATACCTTGATTCTAAAAAATAACAGATATTGGCATTGTAACCTTTGACGATGATGAGACACAAATTAAAAAAAAAAGTTCAAAACTCCTCCACCTCTACAATCCCTCAGTCCATACTTGACAAACTCAAACGCATGAGTTTGTCAAGTATGGACTGAGGGATTGTAGAGGTGGAGGAGATTTGAACTTTTTTTTTTAATTTGTGGCTCATCATCGTCAAAGTTTACAATGCCAATATCTGTTATTTTTTAGAATCAAGGTATGGGCAGAGATAAATCAATCCATTTAATGATTAAATAGTCAATGCATAAGAGTTTAACAAGAGCATCATATAACTTACAAGTTACAAGAATTGACTTTGGGTAACAGAGTAGTAATCATTCCTCCCAACCACCCAAATTATATCGAATAGACTATATCTTAACTTTAAAAAATTAATCTTTTAATAAATAAAAATAGATAACAACTTAACATTAAAAAAAATCAATTAATAAACAAAACAGTTATGTATATATATATATAGACCTTCCCCTACACTTAAAAACTGGCTTTGTCTGCACCATGTCTGCAAATCCACAATGCGTTTTTATGAAAGAGTTTATTTATTTCCATTTGGCCACCAAGATGTCCATAACCACTTGAGAAAGAAAAAATAAGAACCAATCTACTTGACTATATATACAAATTTAATTTACTCCGAATTTCTTGCAAATCCACAAGGCATTTTGAACTAAAAGTCTTATTTTCATTTGGGCTACAACAATCAGTCAGACTTATGATAATTGATAATGGTAATCTAGACTACGAATTTCTTGCAAATCAGAATTATATCTTTCTGCAGTTGGATAATCCAAAGATCTGTGATCATGCAAAGACGGCGTAAGGTTACAGTAACTGTTGGATTTCCAAATGATTCTTCTCACAGTTGTCGAGTTGCTTTCTACTTTATTTTACTTTCGAAGTTTTTTTTTCTTTCTAATTTATATTAAAAAATAGTTACAAACAAAATAGTACCACTGAGTTGAGTTCAGAAGAGATGATCCAACAAGGAATGCAGGCTAAACACATTTATTGAAGGATTAAAGGCACTTGAGGTTATGCTTTACTAATCTAGATTGGTTTAATCATGGACTCAACTGCAGTTAGCAAATCAATCACTTAATTTTATGATTTTTATAATCTATAGATTAGAACAAATGGAGGTTTACATAGATGCAGTCAAAACATGTCCTTACTTCGAAGTTAATAATATTCTTGATGATAAGGACTAGAACAAATGGAGGTTTACATAGATGTAGTCAAAACATGTCCTTACTTCGAAGTGAATAATATTCTTGATGATAAGGACCCCATCTAGCATTACTAGTGACAGATTGGGTGTCCTTTTAAAAGGGGTGGATGTCCTTTGAAAAGGAGTACCATGGAGTCATTTAACTCCTAGATCCTTCCTTGGGTAATCTGTTTATAGTATTGGTAGAATAAGTCCTAGACGACGAAGCCTTGGAGCAGCTGTATAAACTCATGGAAGGACATTCATAAGACTATATAAATCCAAGAGCAGATTCAGAGTTGAAATACCACAGCTAGTTGATTGTCATATAATTGAAAGACCCACCAAAGTTTGATGTAAAAAGGAATGCATGAAAATATTGGATGACCTTATATTTTTATGATCACAGATAATTATAGCAGATTTTTTTTGTTATTATGATTAGTAATCCACTATAAACAGTAATTCTATCTTATTTCAGAAAGGTATACCAATAATGATTAGTTTACTGCAATTTTAGGAATAAGATGAAAAGTTATCCACTAATTCTAAGCTGATCAAAGTGATAACTAAGAGCCTATTTCACAGTAATTTCTGAGTCTTTAAACCTGGATGGATTTGTTTCAGAGTTAAAATGTTTCAAATATAAATAGAGATCTAGTAGAATACATGAATACATCGAGACATGAATCAAATAGTTTAAACTGAAAACCTCTTTTATATCTAATTTAATAGATATAATGTAATCTAGATATATTAAATCTAAACTCAATCATAGCATAAATCAAATATGTGAGATCTATATAGATCTATCAATTTTGAAAGGTTCATAGATCTTAAGATAAGAAACTAAGTTCTGATACCAAATCTAAGGTCTAGATGGTCTTAAAGACAAATTTATTTAAAATATTGATATCTGCATTCTGTTAAGGCTTCTTTAGCTCCTTCCTCCTTTTTGGAGGTGACTTTGGAGGTGGTAAGTCATTAGGAAAATTAAGTTTTGCTTTTTCCCCCCTGGTCTTCCTAGCTGCTGCATCAAAGGCTCTAGAAGCCTCCTCTTGGGTCCCAAATGTACCAAGCCATTTGTACTTTCCTTCTTCACTAATTCTAATTTCTGTGGTCCACTTACCCCCTGGGCGCCCTTTGATGCCTCTATATTTAGTCTTTCTTTCTTTCTTAACTGCTTCTTTGGGCTGGGAAGGATATGTAGCATGAACCCCTTCAAAAAACAAAATATATGAATGATATACCCATCACATCACATTGTTGATGCACATTATAAACTATATAAATATATGAATAAAAAAGTTACTCACTTTTCATACTCTCAATTGCTTCTTTGCCATGGGAAGGATATGTGGCAGGGACCCCTTCAAAAAACAAACTACATGAATTATATACTCATCACATTTTTTATGCACATTATAAACAATATGAATAAAATAGTTACTCTACTTTGGAATGGAAAGACTACTTTATAAATATGTCATAAACAGTACTCAACATGACGATGAGCAAAAAGCGAGCATTCGAACAAAAAATACATGTACTTATAAGCACTCATGTCCTCACCATGGCTGGAGAATTTAGACCTCTCAAACCTTACAATCTGACAATGCTAGCATATATATTATAAGTTTGCTCGCATATATATTATAAATTTTCCAGAGTAGAGGTGCTTGTGACCAGTGAGTGGGTGCAAGAATTTACTCTATTATGAGAGTATGCAAAGGGCATAAAATGAAAAGCCAGAAATGCAATATCATATCCTACCACTAACCTCAAGGTGCAATACATATACAAAGTGATATTAATCAGCAGACTGTCAAGGAAAAAAAGATCCTCTCATACACACTATTACAAGGATGCAAAAAAATTCAGCTCAAGGTGCAATACATATACAAAGTGATATTAATCAGCAGACTGTCAAGGAAAAAAAGATCCTCTCATACACACTATTACAAGGATGCAAAAAAATTCAGCTGGAGAGCTATATATATTATCACACACTAGCAGATGCAAACTAGTGATATACATATAAAAGATTACAATGTTATGTAACCGTTGCTGTAGTCCCCCTTTGTAGATACCATTGATTGCAATGTTGCAACCCTTGACTATTGTTGGTCTACCCTATCATGAACAACATTTGAGTGTTGTCTATGATGCCTCCCACAACACCTACCAATAATCCAAAGATCGTCAAATTTACGAGCTTACATCTAGTGCTGTTGACCCTCCACCTTTATATCTCCGGCAGTGAAGCTATTAAGGAAGTGAACTCACAAAATGACCTCGCTCTTTGCATTGTTCGCCCAACAAAACCATACGACATGCAAAAACGCATTCCATTTTATGTACTGCAACCCTTGCAGATATTTTTCAGTCACCAACTGGCCTACCTCCTCTCGGAACAATACAACAATATTATATTACCCAGCCTACCGATCTCACACCCATTGAGGCTGTTGAAGTTTAACGCCACACTAAACCCTTCTGGAATCGAGCCACATCCAACCTTTCTTATTCCCAATAATGGGCATCAAGAAAGGTGCTTAGTCAAAGATTATTGGGCTCTAGAAAAAATCACTATAAAAACCGACATACTCTACCACAAATTGACCTCGCGGGTGGTAAATATTTCAAAAACTTGGACCTCACCACACGTTATTATCAGGTGGGCATGGTAAACAGTGATACATGGAAGACTGCATAAAAGACTATGTTTGGATTGTTATATGAACGGTTAGTTATGCCCCTGAGATTAACTAACGGTCCTGCCACCTTCATGAGCTTTCTTGATGATATATTTTTTTGTCTTCATTTGGGTCAGACATGTGTGAGGAACATCATGTGCGCATTGCCTTTTAGTGGCACACCTTATTTTCTCGTAGGGTTTTATTTATTTTCCCTATTCAAATTGGTGAACCTCTTTCACGGAATTAAAGGGATGTCTCAGAGTTGGAATTTTGATGGATAACAGGTATGGTCATATACCGTTGATATTTTCATATACACATCTTGTCTCTCAAACTTAGAGTTGCAATGTTTGTAACTAAAGCAAGAACGCCATATCGAAAGTACTCATTTAAGCAAAACGTTTTAAGACAGGGAAGTTTATAACGTCATAAAAAAAAATTGGTGTCTGACGTTCTAAAACTTGATATGAACTTGATATGGTGAACGACGGTGGAACGTATGTCGCTGATGGCATGTTGGCTTATAGCTGAAAGGAGTTCTTTTCTCTCTTTGTGAAAGAGAGAAAATGCTCTTACACCACGAAGTCACTAATGTCTTGCGATATTATCCACTAAGTAGGGCAAAAGTAGGGCAACATTTAATAATATAGCTGCACTATTGTGAGTAGTTAGATTTGACTATTGAGTGACATAAACAACACACAAGAGCGTAGCCAAAGCATTGCGTTTTTCCCTATCTACGAAATAAACACTGCACAATATAGATATCTTAGTATATACAGGTGATTATCCCTTTAGGTCGAGCAGTTAAAAGCAACAACCCCTCATTGATGGGTTCTCACTAACTAAACAGGCCATAGCAATGGTTGACCAGCGAAAGTGGGAGGGCAGAGGCAAGCCAGTAAATAGAGATCCAATTTTAGTAAGTGGGAGGGTAATCCAGATCAACTTAGAATATTTGGCGGTTCACCCTAACCGATTGTTCGTTCTACCTCGAGCTGGAAGCATTGCCCCAACAGAACACGTCTCAAAGAAGGAGCATCATTTTTTACCTTCCCAGATTCATTAAGGCATGCACATTAAAACAAAAACCCACAGCTTACCTTTACCAAAGGATTCATAACGCATGCACATTAAGGCAAAAACTCACAGCTTACCTTCAACCAAAGGGCATTCCTGCCGGGCAATGTGTTCCTCTGCATTATCGGTTTCGCAGACCCTCTTTGTCGACAACCCAGCCATTCGTCACTTGCAACAACTTGGTCTTGGTTTGTCTAATTCGACAGTATGTTTATAAACAATACTCAAATGATCTGATGTCCACAGTGACACAATCTGATTTTCAAATCAACACTATTAGCATTTTTATATGTGGAATGCATTGAGATTGACTCCCTTGGCCGGTAAGTTCTTTCAGAACTTTTGCGGTCGTTTTGATGCCGAATCAAGGACGAATGGAAAATCAAGCTTATCAAATCCTGACCCTACACGTTGATCTGTCTGAGGCGGTCAAACCAGAAAGGAAAATGTAGTGACTGCCATTAAACTTAAAGCGAAAGTTATTGAATTCATGCACCTTATTGAATTTCAAAATCTCTACATGGCCCCTCGGCCCTAACTAACTAAACCCTAGTAGTGTACTCCTGTCTATCCGCATCGTTGGCTGGGGACGATTAATATGAAACAACTGTGGAGACAGACCGCCTTTCTTGTTTAGGGACTTGCAAAGAGGCTCATTTTCACTTTTTGTACTTACGGTGTGACAGCTTTTATGACACATGGCTAATGAAATATGGTCAATTTTAATAAATGACACAATGATGGTTAGTGGTATAAATAATTTTAAATAAGGCTTTGGTTATAGTGATTAAAGTTTTAGAAGAATAACTAATTATAATAAATGAAGGTTAAATTTTTAGAAATATAACTCATTTTACTAAATAACTATTTATAATAGATGAATGTTAAAGTTTTAGAAATATAACTAATTTTAATGAATTATAGTTGTTAAAGATAAAATATTGGTCTTACTTTCAATATTATAAAAAATGAAATAAATAATATACAATAACATATGTTATAATTAGGTTCAAATCTACTTGATGAAATTTGTTGTATCATGTTCGGAACTTATGTTGTATTAAGTTCACTAACTTATTGTGTTAAGTTAAAGAGCTTGTGTTGTATCAAGCTAGGACCTTGATCAAGTCTTATTCGAGAGAGATGCTTGTATTAGGATCCCATGGTTACGATCATGACCTTATGTTAAGGTCTAAGACTTGTGTTGTATCAAGTCTCGAACTTATGGTGTATTAAGTTCACATGATTTAAGTTGTAATATGTCTCGAGGATATACTATGTGATGTGGGATGTGGCTAGTCATGGTCAACACGCAATACAAGTCTCCTTTAGGGATTAACTACCCCTAGAGTGATTTACTTTAGCACGTGACTATATGACCTCGGGTAATACATATGACCATAAGTTCAGAACAATTCTTATGAGTATGATATGATATAGAATTAATGAAAACACATTATATGGACCATGTAGAGAAAATAAATATGAGCACAAAGATAGAGGGAGAATTTGAATTGCGCATGCATGTCACCAAGTGAACTCGAATTGATAAGACATCAATCGAGTATTAATTATCATAAACAAATTTTGAGTTAATTAAGGAATCAACTCCTTAATTTATGCAAGTAGTTGTTGGAGATGACACTGATGGAGTTAAATTCAGTTATGCTGAATTACATTCAGTTCTGTCGAGTTACATTCAGTTCTGTTTATTTACATTTAGTTCAGCTCAATTATATTAAGTTGCATACAGTTCCATTCAGTTCAGTTTAGTTCATTTAGCTAACACCTCAGTTAGAGACACTTAAACTCAATGAATTAATGGAGGGAATGTATCTTCCTTGTGGGATATCATTATGGAGCTTCAACTTAGCACCAAGTGAGTGAGGGCGCATGGTTGAAGATGAAGAAGTGTTCTCAGTGTAAACTACTTATTGAAGCATGTAATATTCACTATCATCCTTTGATTTTGATGTCACAAATTTTATAATTGTTTTTATATTATTATTTATTCTTTACTTATCCAAATTTCTATGTTAAACCTAAAACTTAGTCTATGTTGGTAATGCTTGTTTGTTTTGATATGTTTATATCTACTAAAGTATTAAGTTATACCATGGATGAAATCTAAGTATATGAGTGATTGATTTATGTATCTAGTCCATGTGGTGATAGATCTTGTTGTTTCATTTAGTCTAGATGTTATTTTCATTATTGCACACTCACTACTCATGTTCTTTTGTTGTGTTGAGTTATTGATTCTTGTTGAGTTTAGTTTATTAAATCCCCATGTATTTTTTTTGATAACCTGAAAAAGAGTTAGTGGCAGAAATTTTGAATTTATTAATTGACTCAGAGGATTGAAGATCTCGTGTTTGTCTTTTTTTAAAGTGTTTACTCGATAGTGTTGAGATCAAAGGAAAAATTAGGAGGCATTTGACAAACTCACAAAGACTTTTTCAGTAAAAAATCATATTACTAATGGACTCAAATAGAAATTATGGAGAGAAAGAATAGAAGTCGTGTAATAACTAGGAGAAAGCAAGCCTTTGCAAGGATGGAACCAAAGAACATTCAAATCCGAGTTAATACTAACCTAAACTAAATTTAGGGGTAGAGGAAAAATATAGAGAATAAAAAAATGTAGAGAAGGACAAATGGAACCAATCACCTAAAATCAAAATGGAACACAAGAAAAAACACTAATAGTAGCTAGTATGACCATAAACAAATCTAAATATAAATGTGCATAATAAAAGAGAGCAAAGCTAACTCACAAAACTTGTCCATGGGGTGAATCCACTACAACCATATAGATTACAAGAAAAGGACTTAACAAAATGAGATCAATATAGACTTGACTATTATTATGAAGCACTGAAGAAAAGTAAAAGACAAGCCAAAAATTATTCTAATATCCCCAAGTTACTTACTATTGATGACACCGGGAACATGAAGTATCATTTGTTTACACATAACACCTATTAGGCTCTAGCAAGATAGGTGGACCCTTCAACTAAATGAGTAACATTTAAAGTTTCTTTGTGAAATTTTAGAGTCATGGTATCAAAGGACTATCATTTAGGAATTGGGACCAAGTGGTTAATGATTTTCAAGAAGCGTAAGAACAACCACATGACAAGCCCTCAACTTTTTACATGATCATAGGAATCAAAGAGTTACAAGGAGAGATTTGTTGAAACAGTCTGATCTTTGTTGGAAAATCTATTTGGAAAATTGAAATATCAAATTCCAAAACATGGAAAAATTTATTGGTTCATCTAAAGCCTTTATCTTACCATCTAATCATGAGCTTGGGGAGCTAGACCTAAGTCCTATTGTGGAGTCATTGTTACAATGTGCTGATGTATTTGTAACTTTGAAATGCATTCACTTGTATATCTTATATTGTATTTAATTGTACCTCGATGTTCCTATCGGGAGAATCATTAATATAATAAAGTCATGTAAAGTCATAAAGGTTAACCCTCCATTGTAAGTCGAGGAAATAGTCCCCACAATTGAGGGGTAGAGGTTGACCCTCCATTGTAAGTTGAGGAAATAGTCCCCACAGTTGAGGGGTACTAGGGTTATTAAACTCTCCTAGTGAATTCGACCCTCATAAGTAATTGTCAAGTGGAAAACTGGTATAAAAAGAGATTGAGTCTCTCTATTTGAAACACACACTCACTCACTGTAGCGCATGAGTGAGACAAGAGGAGCTCACACAAGTGAGAGAGAGAACAACTGTTGGAAATCATCTTTCTGTCTTTGGGTTTTACTTTTGCCATTGGTGCTCATTCTATCTGTGAGGAAGTTATGGGTTTTTTTCCTTTATGGTTTCCCCGAATAAAACTCTTTGTGTCTCTTTTCTCTTGTGATTATTGTTTTGCATGTTATTCTCTCAGAGATGATCCTAAGATCAGATTGCTTAAATGATAATATTCTAACATGGTATGAGAGCTAACGTGAGAAGAAGACACTCTGCAGCTGCGGAAGCTAGGGATTCTTACTTTTTGGGTCGCTCTCTAGATATCATCAACAAAAGGAGGCAAAGACAAGTCTCCATTGAAGGGTGCATCTTTGTGTCGAAGCAGATTTTGATTCCGGGCATTTTTTCACTTTTTGACCTGTCACTATTGCTGGAAATTAGGGCTTTTCACAAAAGAGGAATTTTTGAGTGAGCCTAGCATAGGATTTCTCTCCTCCTCAAAATTGAAATTTAGAGACCAAGATCAAAATTTTTGGTTGGGTAAAACTCTCAGAAACTCAAACCCTAATTTGACCCTCGACTTGAAAACCCTAAAATACTAAAACTAGTAGTTTTGGTACATTCGCCATATCATGAGATCCGATAAGGCTCATGAGCCAAAACTTTTATATGTTGAAGATAAATTCCTAATGTATTGTGTGTAAAATTTTCAGCCTCATATTTGCTATATTCTTGCACATATGATTCCTCCAAATCAGGGTTCCAGCCTATCCTAATGGAAGTCTGTACAAGTTCACCATGCTGAAGAGTCCTGAAACAAGGCACCTTGGAAAAAATCTCATAAGTCCTAATTGTTGAAACCAATTCTGCTCAAACATACGGTGTTGGAAATAATACACACGAGGCTACCTCAGTGTGAAGTTTCAGACATATAGGAGTAGTACTTTCATATATATTTCACAAACAATATCGCGAAATTCTGCAGAACAAATTGAAGAAAACTAGGGCATCAAATATTTTACAATTATGATCAAAGTTCTAGGAAAATGAGTATGCTTCTCAACTCTCCTTGAGGAGGCACATCTTTCTATCCAATCAAATCTAAAAGATTCCATGTTTTAAAAATTAGGGTTTCTCTGACAAACACTAGATCAACGAGATCCGAGACGAGGATGGATACCTCAATCAGTAAGATCTAATATTTTGCTATTTACATTTGAGGTTTTCATTTCAAAATGACTAATCACTCAGCTTGATGACAAGCTTGGTGAAGCTGAAAACTTCCAAGCATGGAAGTATAGGATCTCATTAGTTCTTGAAGAAAATGAATTGGACACCTACATAAGTAGAGAGGTTCCAGTTCCAAAGGGAGATGAGGCTAAATCCTTACATAGGAAGAACTTGGTCAAGGCAAAGAGGATCATTTTATAACACAAGTGTCTTCCCTAAACACACCTAAAGAGATGTTTGATTCCTTGACTAAGCTAATTTGGGCTTTTCATAGAAGAGGAATTATTGAGTGAGCCCAACACAGGATTGATCTCCTCCTCAAAATCAAAATTTAGAGACCAAGATCAAAATATTTGGTTGGGTAAAACTTCAAGAAAGTCAAACCCTAATTTGACCTTAGACGCGAAAACCCTAAAATACTAGAACTAGTAGTTTTGCCACATTCTCTATATCGTGATCTTGGAGAAGGATGAGGAGACAAAACATTTAGAGGCCAAAGATAAAAGTTTTAGCCTCATATTCGCTATATTCTTGGAGATATGATTCCTCCAAATCAAGGTTTGAGCCTATCCCACCATTTATCCTTAAATAGGACTATGAAGGTCCAAATGAAATTTCGCAAGATGTTCCAGATAGGGCATGAACTTTATGTTCTGTGGTAAAAGTTTCAGACCCTGAAGGTGAAACAGTGACACATGGAAGTATGTACAAGTTTGCCATGCTGAATAGTCCTAAAATAAGGCACCTTGGGAAAACTCTCATAAGTCCTAATTGGTTAAACCAATTCTTCTCAAACCTACGGTGTTGGAAATAATACATACGATAATACCTAAGTGCGAAGTTTCAAACACAAAGGAGCATTAATTTCAAATATATTGCAGAAACAATATTAGGAAATTGTGCAGAACAAATTGAAGAAAACTAGGGCATGAGATATTTTGTAGTTATGATCATAGTTCTAGGAAAATGAGTATGCTACTCAGCTCTCCTTGAGGAGGCACATCTTTCTATTGAGTCATATCTGAAAGATTCCAAGTTTTGAAAATTAGGGTTTCTCTGACAAACCCTATATGAGCCAGATCCAGAACTAGGATGGATACCTCAATCAGTAAGATCTAATCTTTTGTTATTTACATTTAAGGTTCTCATTTCAAAATGACTAATCACACTAGCTTGATGACAAGCTTGGTGAAGATGACAACTTCCAAGCATGGAAGTATATGATCTCATTGGTTCTTGAAGAAAATGAATTGGACACCTACATAAGTGGAGCGGTTCGAGTTCCAGAGGGAGATGAGGCTAAATATTTACATAAGAAGAACTTAGTCAAGGCCAAGAGGATCACCTTATACAACAAGTGCCTTCCCTAAAGACACCTAAAGAGATGTTTGATTCCTTGACCAATCTATTTTGAAGGGAAGAATATATATCAGAAGAAGTATAGGAACTTTGTGATCCTTGAAGAAATTGACTTAGATCAGTATTTCAGTAAAGAAGTTATAAGAGCCAGAGGGAGATGAGGCTAAGGATAGAGCCAAGAGAATCATTGTAGATTCTATTAAAGATCATCTCATCCATCATGTGTCATCCTTGAAGACACCAAAAGGAAGTGTTCGATGATGTGACGAAGCAATCGAAGAAGAATAAGATATTGTTATAACCACCTTGAATGGCCTCCTCGGATCATGGGATTCATTCATTCAAGGAATGTGTGCCAGATGGAGGTGATTACCTTCATTAGACTCTAGGAAGAGTACACACAAGAAGAATGTTGACTCCTAATAAGAGAAGAGAAGATGGGAGAAAGTGAAGATCAAGCTCTCAAGAAATGAGGAATATGAAGAACTCGATTATTGAACAACCTCTTATCCATCTTAGCATTTGGATAAGAAATGATACTGTTATGAATGAAGAAGATGATGAAGCTAAAGGAAGGAGTCTACCCTCGAAACAAATAAAAATAAGTGATCAATTTTCATTTCATGATATTGTTTGGTTATGCATTTTTTTTATATTCAGTTGATGTGTTATGCATGATATAATGTTTACATTAATGATAGTATACTACTAATATGCATGTGATGGGTAAGTAGCTTATAGTGCTATACAACTCTCCATTTCTATTTATATAGAATGAAACCTCTTTGCTGACATATTGGATTAAAGCACAATCTCAATGATGTCATGGTAGAGATGGAAGTCGTCTAGAAATTTTTTGTGAGATATGGATGAATGTTGTACTAGCTAAAATAGTTGCATTATTATATCTTTATGCATAAGAATTTTCCATTATGAATATGCCTTATGAAATTTTTCTAGCCATACAACTAATGCATTTAACTTGTATGAAAGATTGCGTACAATCGCCTACATGAAAATAAGGATGAGACTTGTTCCAAAGAACAAGTGAGGACAATTCAAGAAATAATCCAAAATAAAGAATAATACGATGAGACTTCAAGAGGACTCATGCAAACTCTAGTTATGTGACACTACTGAGCGACATCATTGATGCAAAGCCTTCCAGCTATGAAGAAATAGCCAAGAGAGAAGGGAAGGAGTGCACCAGTTGAAGAAGAATGATGTCTAGGATGCAATATTGAGACCTTAAAGGAAGTACGCAGTATCTTCCATATGGATCTACAAAATCCAACATGCAGTAGATGGGAACATCGTGGGATACAAGGAAATATTTGTAGCACGAATATTCTGACACAAAGAAGGTATAGACTATGAAGGGAGATTTGCAGCCACTGGAACTTGAGACACATGACATGCAGACTCATGTGTGCAAATTAAAGAAGGCCTTGTATGAGCTCAGAAGTCACCCATGGGATAACACATACATGAGGAGCTTCGAGATCACCTAGAAGGATGAAGATCTTAACCTTTTCTACAAGGTTCAAAATGAAATCCTATAGAGGATGACAAGCTCACATATGGGTGCAAGAAGAATTTTTGAAAAGGTTCAAGATCTTGGCATCCAATGACCCTAGATGGATACATAGAATATTAGTAGCAGAGGAAGCTACTTTTCACTCTAGTACAGAATGTTTCAATAAATAGAGTATAAAATGTAGAGGGAGAATGATGTTATGCTTTAGAGGGAGTGACTGTAGAAGATCTTGAGATTCGACATGATACAATAGGATGGACAGATTACTGATGGCTCTAGGATTTACTAAGAGTAAATTTGAATCCAAGCTTTGCTTCAAGGTTGAAGGCAGAATACCACTGATGCTCCTATTATTTGTCAATGACCTGTTCCTGATAGGTAAAGAGGAACTCATTAAAGATGCAATAAGGAGACTTACTGCTGGGTTCGAGATCAAATAATTGGGTATGATGCACTACTTTCTAGGAATGTTGGTGTGGCAGAATGCAGATGGAATCTCCCTGCGACAAGGGAAGCATGTAGTACATATCCTAAAGAGGTTCAAGATGATGGAGTGCAAGGCCATGACCACACCTATGGCATCGAACTTGAAACTATTGAGTGATGATTCATGAGAGTCAGTTGGTGCAATGATGTATCATCATATGATAGGGTAATTGATGTACCCAACGAATACAAGACCAGATATTTGCTTTGTTGTGAACACACTAAGCCAGTTCCTAATAGATTCGAGACATGTTAGAATATTCTGAGGTACCTGAAGAGTATAGTTGATTCTGGGATCAAGTATGAGGTGAATAAAAAGATTAACCTGGAAGGTTGTGTGGATTTGAATTGGATAGACATTTTCATTGATAGGAAGAGCACTTCAGGGTGTTGCTTTAGAATGGGATCAAGTGTGATCTCTTGGTTTAGCATGAAGCAATCCTGCATCGCACTGAGTACAGCCAAAGAAGAGTATGTCGTAGCTTGTTCAGCTAGTTGTGAGGTAGTGTGACTGAGGAAGCTATTATCTAATTTATTTGATCTACAGTTGGATGCTACTTGTATATATTGCAACAACTAGAGTTGTGTGAAGTTGTTAGAGAAACCGATGTTTCATGAAAAGTCGAAGCATATTGAGATCAAATATCACTATATCAAGGATATGGTGGAGAGAGGAGTACTGAAGCTCCAATATGTTGCAATGGATGAGCAGATAGTAGATGTGTTGACCAAGCCATTAGCCAGAGTGAAGCTTGAATACTTCGGGGAGAAGCTTGGTGTTCTCCAGATCGAAGTTACTTCCAAGGGGAAGTGATGAGTCTATGTGCCCTTTTGACATGGTTGCGGAATGTGTTCCCCAAATGGTAAGATGTAAGTGCAGAGCCCATCTGACATGGTTGTGGTATGTGTTCCCCACATGGTAAGATGTAAGTGTAGAGCCCTTCTAACATGGTTGCCGGATGTGTTCCCCACATGGTCAGATGTAAGTGCAGATCCCTTCTAACATGGTTGCGGGATGTGTTCCCCACATGGTAAGATGTAATTACAGAGCCCTTCTGACATGGTTGCGGGATTTGTTCCACACAAAGTAAAATGTAACTGCAGATCCCTTCTGATATGGTTACGGGATGTGTTCCCCACATGGTAAGATGTAAGTGCAGAGCCCTTCTGACATGGTTGTGGTATGTGTGCCCCACATGGTCAGATATAAGTGCAAATCCCTTCTAACATGGTTACGGGATGTGTTCCCCACATGGTCAGATGTAAGTGCAGAGCCCTTTTGACATGGATGCGGGATGTGTTCCCCACATGGTTAGATGTAAGTGCAGAGCCTTTCTGACATGGTTGCAAGATGTGTTCCTCCCATGGTCAGATATAAGTGTTGTAGAAGATGAAGACCTATATGGAGTCTAGGCATACAACCAACATGAAAAAGGGATGGCTATGTAGAACTTCCTATGATGAGTAGAATTGAGAGATAGCACCAATTGCTCAAGATAGCGGGAGAAAAGATGCTGATGATAATCCAGCTTGACGATGATCCAGAGATGAAGATTTGTGCTGATGAACTGTGTCAAGAGAATACCTTCCTAGTTAATATGGAGTGTTGATGTATTTGTAACTTCAGAATGTATTCACTTGTATATCTTATATTGTATTTCATTGTACCTCGATGTTCCTATTAGGAGAATCATTAATATAATAAAGTCATGTAAATTCATAGAGTTTAACCCTCGATTGTAAGTCAGGGAAATAGTCCCTACAGTTGAGGGGTACTAGGGTTATTAGACTCTCCTAGTGAAGTCGGACCTGGTAAATAATTGTCAAGTGGAAAACGAGTATAATTAGAGAGTGAGTCTCTCTATTTGAAACGCACACTAATTCAATTGTAGCACATGAGTGACAGACGAGGGGCTCGCACAAGAGAGAGAGAGAACAGTTGTTGGAGATCATCTTTCTGTCTTTGGGTTTTACTTTTTCCATTGGTGCTCATTCTATCTTTGAGGAAGTCACAGGGATTTTTCCTTTATGGTTTCCTCGAGGAAAACTCTTTGTGTCTCTTGTCTCTTGTGATTATTGTTGTGCATGTTATTCTCTCAAATAACATCCTACGATCATACTTCTTAAATGACAAAAATCTAACACAATGATTGAAATGCAAGACACAATTGAGTCATTCACTAAAGACAAGCAATAGAGGAAGGATGATCGAACTCAATAAATTCAATGAAGCCAAACATCATGAGCCTACAAATGATAAATACAATAATCAACAAGATAATGGTAATACAGTTGAGTAAAAATAAAACTCTAAGAAGTTTAACATCTGTTTCTATCTCTTAACAACAATAATTGTCCACATATCTCTCTATGGCCCAAACCATAATTATACATCATAATCCCACCATTAGTTCCTTCATTTTGACCTTCACAATTAAATTCCACCAAACTTTGTCCAAAACATCATTATTCATTTCCCCATAAATACAGGGATGTTGGGCATTTATTGCAACATAATCTCCATTCTCCCAAAATCCCACCATTAGTTCCTTCATTTTGACCTTCACAATTAAATTCCACCAAATTTTGTCTAAAACATCATTATTCCTTTCCCCATAAATACAGGGATGTTGGGCATTTATTGCAACATAATCTCCATTCTCCCAAAAAGGACAAAAAAAACCTAAAATGAGAATGGGTCCAAAAGCACATACATATAGCATGCACTATGAAGAACCATGGGAACGAAAATACTGGATCATCCCATCAATACATTGTTAAGGCCTCCCCAAAAACACATTTTGTATAAATTTTTTTTATTCCCGAGCTTTCTCCCTCCCTACACTTTTCACCACACCATCTCGTGTTGCACATCGAGATCACTTTGTGTAACCCTTGATACATCTCCTCGTTACAACCCTTGTTAGAGATCAATAGAGACTAGGATCGTGGAAGCCATTAGATCACATCCTCAAACGACTGTAGTGGCCCATCTTATTGAAAGGTATGTTGTATTTTTGTTTTACTAGTTAGATCATAAAATAAAAAACAAAGCAAATATTTATTTCTTATTGTAATAGTCAAGGTCGAGATCCTCCCTTGCACCATGAACTCTATTCTTAGATACAATTGATCTAAGGTAGGTTATTTTGCACGTAGCTAGATATAAATCTCCACTAAACTACCTAACATCTAATATTGACAAACATAGTAAGAATGATTGTCCACACCACCTAAGAAACCAAGGTCAATTTCCCACCAAGAAAGGGAATTAAGGATATTTTGAAACTCCTCAAAGGAAGTAATTAACATTAAGAACCCTAACATGATCAAAATGTTTTATGAACTATACCCCAAGGAAGCATGAAATAATGCAAATGTTTCAGGTGAGGAGCTTTGGGGAACACAACCAATCACTATATTTTCATGTTTCTTGGAACAATGTGTACATTAGTTTGTGTCAAGGAAAACATAGTATAACAGATTCTTCATGATTGGAGGACTCGTTAGCAAAGAACTATAAGATGATTTAGGTAACATAGGACATATATTATAAAGGCTCTTTTTTTACATGTTCATCTACCCTTGATGGATATGGATGACCGAGAACTAGGGAAGAACCAAAAAGGGATGAGAATGATCAATTAGTGGAGGTCGAGGGTGATGGTAAAGATGGAGACACATAATGTTAATGTGATATGGACCACTTGCATACAATAGTTGGAAAATTTCATGACCAAAAGCTTGATTATTAGGGTGTGTTACACATGTATATTTTGTTTTCAAGGCTAAGGGGGGAATTCAAATAAATTTTTACAAGAACAAAAATATTAGAACCATGAAGTTTACTTTTGTTGTGTGAAGACCCTATTCATTGTTGAATTATGAAACACATGCCCAATAATGGAGAGGGAAGAGGATGGCTTGGTATTGTTGTACATTATATGGTAGAGAGACAATCTTGGTTAGTTAACTAATAGAGGGTAGATATTTTACATGTTGTGCAATATCTAAAATAATGTCCTAACAATGTTAGAGGTGATCTCACGGTTCAACTTATATTAGTGGAGTAAACACCTCCCCATTGAAGAAAGCTGACAACTAATTATAAAATAATTGTTGGTTTTAACAACCTAAGAACTTCATAAACAATGATCTATTATCATAATCTAGTAGAAAAATTAAAATGCCAATGGACATGACCCGAAAAATAACAATAAAGATTAGATGGGGATTTTTCTATTAGGTAAAATATGAATATTTTTTTAATGTTTTTTTTAATCTTGGAAAATTGATGATATGCTAATAGTTATGACAAGTGTAAAAGTGTATATTGGGAGATTATATATATGATAATGTAGGGGAAATCACATGAATACCTAAATATTAAAGGATCTTATGCATCGTAGTGTAGGGGGGGGGGGGAATCATCAGAACGCCAAGATGTTGACTCAAGGAAATTTGAAACCTTGATCGAGGGGGCTTCAATACAATGTAGTGAGAAGCATACAATAGCCAATTGGTCTTTATCTAAAAGATGTAAATTGATGCACAAATATGTTAACAACTCAAATTGTGTGTTAGTCCTTGAGGAATACTAGGTTGAAAGTAATACATGTTAGGGAATGAATAGGCTCAAACTTTAGAGATGTGAGCGATAAATATGTGTGAGGTTTTAGATATGAATTTATGTCTTGGATTTCTTTGTAATTACAATTTTATGAACTGACTTTGAATATGTAACATCATTTATGAGGAATCTTGTAAAGAATTGTGGTGCTGTGAATGTAAATGGATATGGAATTAGAAAATGAAAATAAATTTAAAAAACAAGAGGTGCCTTTAGGAAAATTCTATGGAATTTAATGGAATAATGATCATACTGGATTTCTTGGCAGCATGACATATACAAAAACAATAGTATGAGTTTCATGGCAACATAACATATACAAAAACCACAGTAAGTTAAAAATTAAGATACAACTGGTTCACATACACATTAATGAAAATGGACCAAAGGTCAACAAATTTAAATCTCTGCTAACAACTTCAACATTCAACAATTTTTTTATTAAAAACGCAAATAAGGTTGAACTTGTTGCTCAAATCTTTATTATTTTCTCATGAGAAGATACATAGACTCAAATAGACATGGGAAAACACGGAGAAGAAAAAATTACAAGAAAAGAATTGAGTCTACAATTACTTTGAAATCTTAATCTTAGAAAAAAAAAGTACATGGAAAAATGGTACACCGAATCAATAATCTCAGAGGGGCTCTAGAACTTGACAACCTTGATTTATGAATACTTTTACATTATATAGCTCTAGAATTTTAATATAATTTTGTTATCGTGAACAACTTTGTAACTAACTTTTATCTCGCAACTTTTACTTTTGATTTTACATCTGGTTCTAATAGTTGTTTACTTTTAACTCTTCTTAGTAGATGTGCACTTGTTTCTTGCTTTACCTCGATATGTATGTCCTCTCATAGATGACCTAGGGGTGTACATGTTTTGTCAATCATTTGGTGCATCGTTCAAACATGGAATTGTCCTCCTAGTGGCATAAATTATAGAGGATTTGGTTTAGCTCGGAATTGAACTAAAGCTCCTCGAATTTGATGACCAATATAATTCCAAATTAGAGGAAATTTGGGGTTTAAAATTGGTGTTATAAAAATTGTGCCATGGATGAGTTGGATAGAGTTGGATTTTTTAAGCCAACATAATTTCAATATATTTGGTCAACCATTATGGTTGAGTTGGACATATAATGCTTATGTGTAATTTTATTTGACAATAGTTAACTCCATATCAACCTCACATTGGTTAAGATCGTAAAACAATCATCTCAAAATATGATATACATCCTTGAAATAATAAATATATAATATTTTATTTGATCACTACTTCCAACTCATTTAAAAAATAATTCTTGCATTAATTAAAATTATAGTGGAGACATTTTGAAATACTAAAAGAATTTACTAATCAATATTTAAAAATTAAAACTAAATAGTATTTAATTTTAAAAGGACTTATCTTGAAATACTAAATAAAAATATTTAGTATTTTTAATATTACTCTCCATTTTTTGGGATAAACCGTAGTTTAGGCGGCTTTGTTCATAGTAAAAGTTTAATAATACATTATTACATTTACATTTTCCTTTGGTAAAAGTATAAGAAAAAAATTCTATCAATTTTCCATTTACATTAAAATTAGCAATATTAAATTTACATTAGAAATTTGCTATATTGTCTAAAAATGTTTCTTTAATATTTAGAAATTTGCAATATTATAGTTACAATATAAATTTGCTATGCCATTTAACAATGTTTTTTCAATATTTTTCAATAATAATAGAAAAAACATTACAAATGGTTATAAAAATACAATGTTTTTTTAATAAAAAAATTATTAATGATTATAACAAAATTCATCGTTATATAAATGGAAATATTGAATAATTTTTCAATATTTTTTACATATTTTAAATTTTTTAGATTTTTATTATAAATGTTTTTTTTTTATAAATAAACATGATAATAAAAGTATCATATTTTTATATTTTATAATTTTATTATAAATATTATATATATATTTTTAAAATAAACATGATATGAAAAAAATTATATAAGAATATATATTGTTTATTAGATTATATAAATTATAAGAACATATATTGTTTATCGTATTTTATTTTATGTAATGTAATATTTTTTATATGAATTAATATAAAATTTATACTAAAAATTGATACTGATTTTTATTTTTTAATACTATTGTAAATATATTTTCCATTATAATTTAAATATGAATATGTTTGAGTTTTGCAATTTATTAAATATATAAAAGGTAGTGCTACATTTATTTTAAAAAAATAATATAAAATTTTAAAAATTCCAATATATCATTTATTATGTGTGCATGAGAACCTAAAAATTTCATTAATATTTTTAACCAATATCTATTTACTCTAGGTCTCAACACACTTGTCAACTACCATTAATGGGACGATCTAGGTTGACTTTCCTTAGATTTAATGTGACATGGCATATTTGTTGTGATGTGGTTTTTATTATTATTTTTTTTAGGAGGCCCATTTTAGACCCCAAATTTCCTCTAATTAAGTTGAGCTTGAATTTTTTTTGTGGCTGGGACNTGGCATATTTGTTGTGATGTGGTTTTTATTATTATTTTTTTTAGGAGGCCCATTTTAGACCCCAAATTTCCTCTAATTAAGTTGAGCTTGAATTTTTTTTGTGGCTGGTACTTGTTATGGAAATATTATTTTATGATCCTTAACCACTGATTTCCAATATTTTCCCATGGGGATGCGATGTGGTTTTAGAGACTCAAACCTCTGTTTTATCCATTGGATTCTTTTCATGTGATAATGGACCCAAATTTTTCAGTAAAGATCTCAATATGATCCATATTTAAAATTCAAGCTTAGGCATGTCCAAAACTTGGTCTCCACTTACCACTCCTTCTAATGCATATGCTTGATGTATTTCATTTCTTTTATGGGTTAATTTAGCTTGATATTACTCAGAATAAAAATCTCCATTCCCATCTTAGGAGTGTGGAAGTCCCAATTTTATAACTCCACATAACATTATTTTAAAGGATTCGATTTCATCATCTAGTGATTTAATATTACCCTTTGTTATGCTCAGAAGTGTCTTCTTTAGTGCCATTTTCTTGGACACTTTTATTAGCAAGGCCTTGTTGGTAATCTATAATTCTTCTAGCATTATTTTTTATTTTTCTATTCCAATTAAAAAATTATTTACTTTTCGTGCTCTGGCATTTTTCCTAGCTCTATTTCCACCCTTTTTGCTTCATCTTTGATTGCTTTATATGTTTCAAACTCATCTTGTACAACTTCACAATAGTCTCATTTTCTCAAGGATGATTAGGATATTTGGTCCCACAAATATTGATTTGTTCTAATGACTAAATGATCCCCTTCAACATCTGAATAAATCTTAGTAATATGAATTTCAAGTTAAGTAATTTCAGTATCTGAAAACTTAAGGTCATCCTCCATTTTACTAATTTGTCCCTCTAGTTCGATTATTCTTTCATCATTTCTATTCACCCTAGCTTCCAACTATTCAATCATTTTATATTTATCATCAGGTTCTTAAGCTAGTGATTGTGTTGTCTACAAAACTGAAATATACTCATCCATTACATCTATCTTTAGCTATATATTGCTTCTCATGATCTTTTAAACTCTAATATACTTATGTTGTAGGCTACCTCTCATCATGTACTTCTAGAGCATATGTGTGAATATGGATGTGTTTTGATGTTTTAGAGATGATTTATGCATTTGTAAATCATTTATCTTTCTCTCCATCTCCTTTGCTAGATCTTTTTACTATACATAGTTGGCATAAATTGTTCCTTTCCTTTTTTGAACCTGGGTTATTTTAGTAGTCTAAACCAGTTCAATAGTTGGAATTTTCATCTTCTTCAAATGAGTTATCTCATTGTATTGATTTTCTACCATGGATTTAACTTCGGATTGATATGAACGGTTGAACATGAAATATATGATCTTATCTTCAATTTATTTAATGGTGACCTGCTTAGCTCTTGGGGTTCATTTTTCCACCTCCTATATATCTTCAAATTTGTTCATGGCTTCCATTAGCTTCTTTTTTGTTTTGGATGACTTCACCACTTCAATGTAGATCATTTTAGTTGATTTATTGTAATAGTGTACCTTGTCTAACATTCCAAAATCCTTTGAGTTTATTGTATTATAAATTTCCTTCCAATCACTAATATTTAATGGTATCAACACCTTAGGCTCTATGAAAATGAATTTAAAGGTGTCTTACTTGTGATTTACCATTGTCATAAGTTCCATTTTTTCTATTGGAACTTGTTCTCTACTCTCTTCTAGTAAATTTATACTCTTTTCCCTTATGTCCCTATATCTTGTCTGAAGATAGGTCTTGATTGGTAAAGGGCATGATGAAGAAAATGCCTATAATCCTTTGGGAAATAGGACCTCTAGGGAAGAGTAATGAGTTTATTTAATTAGGGTCGCTACCAATATGGATGATGGTTTTGGAATTAGTTTTGCTAGCTCTCTTGGGATTTGTTCCTCTTTATCCTTCTTGGATAATTCTTGATTTGAATCCCAAGACTCTTTCCTATCCTTATTGGTCTATGGATCCTACTTAGGATAATCTATATCCATATATATACTAATTACCTCTGATCCTATTTTCTATCAAGCTAGTTGTTCAACATCAATCTACTCTTCTATGTATTTCTAGGTTTCTTGGACCTCTTCTGGGCATTCCTTATTATCAATATTCTCTCATTTTGGTTTGGGGACACATTTATATGGATAGTTATTATTTTATACTCTTTGTTAGTATATTACTTCATGAGGAGCATATTCCCCTTTCTTTTCTTTCTCCAATCTTATCTATTTTAGGAATCTTTCCATGAATTGAAGTGCCTTTACCCATGTTATTTAGAATGGTCCTATATCTTTGCGCAAAAGGAAAGTTCTATGCTTCCTGGAATTCCTGAAGTATATCCCATCTGAAATAAATTTATATGTAGTGTATTCCATTGCTAACATTCTTATTGTAAGAAATGTTCATAGCTTATATGTATCATCCTTAAAACAATAAACCCATGTAACTATGTGATTTTCATACAAAAACGAGTCCCACACTCTTTTGTCAAGACTAAACTGTAACAAGATTTTTCCCTCTTGTAATATTTTAAGGGGAGTAACCCCATATATTAACATATATGTCGCTTTCATCACTCTCTTAGTGAAATCCATATAGTTGGAGTTATCTGGTCTTCTAAGAAACATGTTGCTCCAATTATGAACTAGGATTTGGATTACAGCTTCATCCAATCTGTTCTTTAGGCCTAAACATTTAAAATAGTCATAATTATGATAGATGAACATCAAGAACAAATATGAGGGGTATTGGAACAATTCTAGCAAGGGTGCTCCTATAATTTATTATGAATGGCCTAGGCTAGAAACCGGTAGGTATCCAACTTTTGGCTCAAGTTTCTTTGAAAGAATCTAGACTTTGTGAGAGGGATTCAAGATCTACTAAGAAATGGATATGCTCTTTTGAAATATCAGTTTCATAGAATTTTTTTCGGGATGCAAAACATTTCATATAGGGTATTAGCATTAATGCTAAAAATGGTTTTGGAGTGGTTATATAACATAATTTGTTTTTTACTTGGGGGTAGTGCGATGAACATTGGATTGCAAATTCAAGAAAGTAAATAGTACAGGGGCAGATAGACTTGGTCAGGTTTGAGTCCCATAAATTGAAGTGATCCTCATATTCAATGAGTAGGGCATGGACCTCTCAAAAAATGGCATTTAGGTCTGAATTAGACACTAATGTGTTAGATATATACGATTGGTGGTCGTATATGTGATCATTTCCTAAAAACCTAAAATTGGGGATCTTGTTTCTTCCCTTAAGAAACATTTTGACTGGATGGTATCACTAGTAGTATAGGTAAAATGTCTTTTACTAAGCCATGCGGGCTGAATTAAGTACTTTTTCTTTTACTAGGACATGCAGGTTGAATTAAGTACTTTTGATGATTAGTAAAACAAAATGAAAAGTGTGATAATGTGAGTAAATCCCCAATGGTTATAGTTTGAAGGTTGTGTCACATTGTTGAACATAGGCACTAATTGGTCAGATGCATAGGAGCTAAGGTGCAAGATATTTTCTTCTGAAATCAATAATGGTTTTGAAAATGAGTCACTTTCCCTCATAAATAGCTAAAAGATTTAAAATGGGGACACTTACCATTGTTTTATTTGAAATTGAATAATGACCAATGGAGGTGGAACCACTTCATATGTGTTACCTGGGGCATGGTTAATGAGGATGCTAGGATATCAACTTCAGACATGTTGAAACTTTATTGCTTTACAACTTTGAGTGAAAACCACCCCGGTTTCACAAAGCGGTAATGCCCCACATGTGTGGCGATTGTGAAAAAGTTTCTCTGAGGAGGTGCGATCAATCAAAAATTTTCGCTTGTCCTATGTTGTTTCACAGACAACACACACTTGTGCTAACATGATCTAGGGTACTACACTTTATCGATGTGCTATTAATTTTAGTCATTAATCAGTTGCCGACCCTTTTTTTATTAGCTTGTCGACACAAAATCTTATCCTCCTCAAATCTTTCTAGGGAAAGATTTATATCAACTGTGGATCTTAAAAGAGATTAAGGTAGTTCGATCATTCATTTAAACATAAAAAAATTAGTGCTTGGTCATACAAAATTATATATATATTGGCTTAAATTACTATTCATCGTACACATGAAATTTGTAGGGGCATTAGTTAAGCTATATGTCATAACTACAAACTCATAGTGGCCATATCTAGTTCTAAAGGGTTTTTTCTTATGTCTCCATCTCAGATTTTCACTTGATGATATTCAAATCTCAAATTTATTTTGGAAATATTTTATCTCCCTGTATTTGATCAAACATATCATTAATTTTAAGGAGTGGATACTTATTTTTTATTCTTAATTTGTATAATTATCGCTAGTCAATACACATACACAATCTTCCATTATGTTTCTTTATAAACAAGATTGATCCTCCCCATGGAGACACACTGGGTCTGATGTGCCCTTTTTCTATCAATTTTTAAGCTACAATTTTAATTCAACTAACTTTGGTGTGCTCATGTAGTACAAAAATTTGGAAAAGACACTACTCTTGGTATAATATCTATGGAAAAATATAAATATAGTTTAGCTTGAAGCCTTGGTGTTGTAAAGGAAAGTGTCCTATGGCTAGGGTTTAAGAGGCCATCAACGTACTGGGGTTGAAAGAGAGATGCACAATGTTCAGCAAGCATATAACA
>LPNX010663597.1:0-23559 GCA_001517045.1 Pseudotsuga menziesii | reverse complement strand
GGGCAAACTATTTCCACACAGGATGCACAGGATGGCTAATTTTCTGACCTGTTACAATAGCCAAGCTTGAAAATATTGCACTGTAAGGTGACCTTTGACTTCACTGCCTGGGAACTGTTCCTTCAATTTTCTGGGGTACATCTCCTTAGATATATGTCATGCATTGGTCCTGGAAATATTCCTCCAATCATCTATATTCAGATCTGATACACAGTGCTTGTATATTCCTGTAGCTGTCCAAAATGACAAGATACAATAAAGATAGGATGCACCGTCTCAAGAATAACTTTGATTCCAACTCGCTGTAGCTGACCTTCTGTTGAAGATAACAAAGAATAAATTGTAGAGTAGCCTCACGACCTTTCAACGATGTCCTTCCCCAATGTTGTGAGCTCCTCTACACAGCTACAACCTCTTTAACCGTGATACAGCGCCAAAACCAAATGTCAACAACGCCCCCCACTGAATTCACAAGCACATATTGGCAACTTGAATGATATACTTCAGATCAGGATTGTTAAAACTTGACCTTCAACTACTATATCTCACAGGCAATTAAATCCGGTTGCTTGTGTCCATTCCATGCTTCATGGGTTTCTGATGTAGTTTCTGGAGAATGCCAATATCACAGACCTGGGACTAATAGAAGAGACCCCACGTACTGATTGAATGGCAAGAGCATTGTAGACTACCTTTACAATGGTGAAATTGTAGCAGCAGGAACCTAGTATAGAACTTCCCGAAGGCCACGATCTATATTGAGATAATAAAGGAACGTGTAGCGGTTGTTAGGCTTGCCAAGGTGATTCCATTAAGATCTTTAGTCCTGAAAAGCTGTAGATGTCAAGTCAAGAATGCATCTACAGAACTCACCCATAGACCATGACAATATTGTTGCACTTCCTTGGATGGCACCACGACTTGGATAGGCAATCAGTCCTTCCATTGTTGAGACTGAATTAAAACGATGTCCCACGTTTGGGGCGAGATTGGCTCCTCTCGGCTCCTTCGCAAACGTTTTTACAGAGCCCGAGCTCACAGCAATCCACTGAGCGACTCACACTTTCCGGTTCCAGTCAGTCCAGCTGAATTCGACTACTCAGAGCACTTCCCTGCATATTTCGACAGAATCCCGATCCCAAATTCTAATGACAAAGACAATGAGGATATTGAAGGTCCTGCCTCGAAAACAGCAAAACCAGACGATTCAAGGAAGGATGCCGGTTCGGAACTCTCGGAGAGCTCAGAGTTTCTACTCATTTAGAAAATTTATCGAAGCCAGAAGATTCAACGAAGGTTACAGACATTTCTTCGAAAATCCGCTTTGCAGACATCGGTTGCGGTTTCGGCGGGCTCCTCGTTAAGCTTTCATCTATCGGCTCCTCCACACAAGGAACACGGCTTTCCTCATATGCACGCTGCCATTTCGATTTCCCCGGTGCTCCACGAGTCACAAACCACGACGATTCAGATCGGGTCCTCCAATAGCCTTCACGTCTTCCACCGAATCTCCCAGAGAGAATGGAATCCCGCGCTCTCCTATGTTCCACGATATGTCAATCGAGAGATTGGTCTCTCTCCACAAATGCAGCCCTTCACACGAGAAAGGACCAACCACGCGACTTCCTCACAGCTGCGGATCCTTCTCCTATTGTGTCCTCAATATCAGTGAAATGTTGAAAGAAAACTGAGCTGCGTTGTGAGTCCTGTAGCCCTAAACGAGGGTTTGAAGTCTATCTCGAGTGAGCATAGAAGGGGCCGTAGCAGAAGGAGGAAGTTGAAGAGAATGGCTTGGATTTTGAAATCCTAAGCCAACCGTACAAAAAGCCTGCCTCAGTTTCCAGTCCTGCCTTCCAAACTCTAAGGCTGACTCCCACAGTGAAAATCGCCAATGAGTCACCAAATCTGGATGAAATAGAAACCCTCAATAGATTCCCACCCAGGCTGGCAGGAAAACCAGCTCTGGTACCACTGTAATATCCCCGATCCGGGATGATCACAAAATCTATGAATTTGTCAACCTTAATCAATTTTACATTGATTTATAACTTTCACCAGCAACATATATTCTCATAGACATTTCATCAAACACTATAGACACATTCCATAACACATCACAATGGCGAGATAATATTGGCACCTTTATTATGACCAGCAATGAGTAAACAGTGCAATAATTATGGCTATGATATCAGCTACCAAGATACAGTCAACAAGAACTTGAAAGGTGATGCCAACTCGGATGATGAAGCTCCCATGAAGACCCTGAATGGATCCTCCCCCTTTGTCCAGCTAGGGTGGGTCCGTCACACCACCGAAACTAGACCAAAATGGATGGATGGAGTTTGCCAACCCCAAACGAAAACTCTAGGCTAACCCCTAGACGGTCTTAGGAACAAATCTCCAAATATTCAAGCATGCCTTTTTCCTTTGCCTCTGCCGCCTTTTATCCTTGAAAAGACTCCAATACCATGGGCCAATGAAAACCATGTTCTATTATTTACTTTTTGCTCATACCATAGAACAGCAGAAACCATGCCTTGGGTAATTATTACGTCACCATTAATAATTTTCTAAATTCTTCTTAGGTGACCTTGGTCTATTAAGCCAAAATTGGGGACATGACATAGTGTTTTTTCCCCTTCCATTGTTTCTACCAATATCTCTACTAGCTCTGAGGGAAGAAGTATCGGATATGCCCTTAGAAGTAGGGAGATATCAGTTGAGGGGTCGGGGGGGAAAGGTCTTCTTGAGTTGTCCTTGCGTGTGGTGGGGAAAGGCCGGGGCAGAAAATCTCTTTTGTCCAAAGCACAAGATCGGGCAAAGGTGGATTTAGGGATGGGGACTCAATCTTCAATTGAATGGGCACTTAGAGCAGTGAAAGCCCAGGCGGGGTCTCCCAAATGAAAGTTATGTCATTTAATTGTCGAGGGTTGGCGAGTCCCCTCAAAAAATCGTCTCTTCGAAGGCTGGTGGAGTTAAATCAGCCGGATGTAATTCTGCTTCAGGAAACTTTGGGGTGTAGTGTGGAGGTTGTTAGGGTGTTAGAAACTTTGCTTTCTGGTTGGAAGTTTGTGGCTATGGATGCAAGGGGCCGCTCTAGAGGCTTGGCCTCGGGGTGGAAGGTTCAAAGCTGTAGGTGTGACTGTTCTTGGGGAATTTCTTCTGGTGTGGGGTTGGAAGTGTGGGTTGCTGAGCTTGGGAAGACTCACGATTCTTAACATCTATGGGCCATATTTGAATAGAGCTAGGTTTTGGGACTCTTTGTTCAATTTGGACCTTTTTGAAGACACTGATGTAATTTTGGGGGAGACTTTAATCTTACTCTGGGAGCCTTTGAGGTATGGGGGCCTAGGGCTGCTCCGGATGTTTTGGCCAACTTTTTCATTCAAGCATTTGCGAAGAAGGATCTCCTGGACATACTCCCGCCCAAGATTGTCCCTACCTGGAGAAATAAGCGAGTAGGGGATCAAAGGGTAGCCAAGAGATTGGATAGGTTCTTGGTGGCTGAATCGTTGGCTCTTGGGGTTGATCTTGTTAGGCAGTGGGTGGGGACAGGAGGGATTTCTGATCATTGCCCCATTTTTTTGGAATTACGGGGTCATCGGAGGAAGCCCCCTAGTCCCTTCAAATTCAACTCCTGTTGGTTGAAGGAAGAGGGTTTTCAATCTTTGGTTAAGGAGATGTGGACTCCTCGTCCACAAAACTCTCTGGAGCATGCGGGGGTACATTTTTACCAAAATTTGAAACGCATAAAGGAGGCTACTATCCCTTGGGCTCATGCTAAGAGGGTGAATGATGATAAGACCTTGAGGGACTGTGAGTTGGCTATTGACAGGTTGCTTCACAGTTCGGGGATGGGGTTCTTGGATGATCAGACTAAGGATGAACTCCTTACTCTGGAAAAGCAGCGGAATGTGATTCTTTGTGAGCGAGAAGAAATGTGGAGGTTGAAGAGCAGAGCAATCTGGCTTTAGTGTGGAGATGAGAATACAAATTTTTTTCAAGCATTTGCTAAGGGGAGAAAATTTTCCAATTCTATTTGGGAGTTGGCTTCGGCAGAAGGGGAATTGGTGTCCAGTTTCGATGGGCTGGCTGATATGGGTGTGCGATATTTTGGGGATTTATTCTCTGCATAACCTGGAGCTACTATTGCTGAGGTCATTCGGGTGGCACAACTCTTTCCCAGCTTTGTGGATGAGGAGGAAAACAGGATGTTGATGGGGGAAGTTTCGGTGGAGGAGCTATCTCGGGTGCTTCACTCGTTTCAAAAAGATAAAAGTCCGGGGCTTGATGGATGGCCGATTGAATTCTTCTTGGGTTTCTTTGATTTCTTCGGTGAGGAGCTCTTGTCTGTTGTTGAGGAATCTCAAAAGGCTGGGTTTATCCATGGCCCGCTCAATTCTACTTTTATTGCTCTTATTCCAAAAAAGGATAAACCTGCAAGTTTTGAGGATTTCAGGCCTATCTCACTTTGCAATTGTATATATAAGATCATCTCTAAGGTAATTGCAAAGAGACTCAAATCTGTATTGTCCCATCATATTTCTAGTGAGCAATTTGGGTTCCTGGAGGGACGTCAAATACATGAGGCCATTGGAGTTGTTCAGGAAGGCCTACATACTTTGAAAGTTCAGAAACAGAAAGGTGCTGTGATCAAAATTGATCTCTCAAAGGCTTACGATCGGGTCAGTTGGCTTTACCTTAGGATGCTGCTTACACATCTGGGCTTCTGTTATGAATTTGTCAGATGGATTATGGCTTGCATCAGTACGGTGAGTTTTGCAGTACTCATTAATGGAGCTGCTAGCCCTTTATTCCAAGCGGGTCGGGGTCTTTGACAAGGGTGTCCTCTTTCTCCCCTTTTGTTTCTTCTTGTAGCTGAAGGTCTTAGCCGCTTTATTTTGGCTTCAAAAGCGGAAGGGACTTTTCGTGGCACTGCCATTTCCCAGGTAATGTATATTACGCACCTCCTTTTTGTTGACGATATTATGATTTTCACTAATGGGTCGAGACAGGATATTGATAAGGTGTCTGAAGGATTAACCCTTGTACAAGCTGCTGCGGGCATGGTGGTAAGTATTGAAAAATCCACTATATCATGCTCGAACTTATCTGAGCAGGAAACACACAGAATTGCTCTTCGTTTGCCTTTTAGAATTCTGGATTTGGATGCTGGGATAAAGTATCTGGGGTTTTTCTTAAAACCGAACTCTTATCTGAAGGCAGATTGGCACTGGCTATTGACAAAATTGGAAAAAAGACTTCAAGGCTAGAGTCATAAATGGCTCTCCCGGGCTGGGAGACTGGTTTTGGTAAAATCTGTTTTGGAAGCGATTCCCGTCTACTGGATGTCTCTTGCATGGTTGCCTAAGGGGATTCTTGAACAGATTCGTAGGCTGTGTTTTGCTTTTCTGTGGAGAGGTAAGAATGATCATAGGGCTCTGGTGTGGGTGAGGTGGGAGAAAATTGCTGTTCCAAAAGCTTTGGGAGGATGGGGGTTAAAAAATATTTTCCTTTTTGCAAAGGCATTAGGAGCAAAAGTCTCACGGAGACTTATACATACACAGAGTCTCTAGACTCGGGTGGTGTATCATAAATATATTGCTCCTTTGACTCTCATTGAGTGGATTTGGATGGCGGACAAATCTCGGACAAATTGCTCAGTGGTCTGGAAAGTGGTGGTAAAGCATTTTGATTTGGTTGGCTCTGGTTTGGTGTGGAGAATTGGTAATGGGAGAATGGTTCGTATTGGGATTGATCCTTGGATTGGCTGTGGGGGGGATCGTGTCCTTCCTGAGGAGCTGAGGTTACACTTGGAAGCTAGAGGGTGTCTTTTTATTGCTGATATTGAGGATCAGGAAAATTCTTCGTTATGGCATCAAGGCTGGATTAGTGCTCAGCGACTTGAGATTCATGATGACTGCAGGCGGCCTGGGGGGGATATACTCCTAAACATGGTTATATTCAGCTCAATGTGATGGTTCATAACAGAGAATTGGTTTGGTGGTGGAAACAGCTGTGGAAGCTAAAATGTCCGGGTAAGGCCAAATTACTCTTCCGGGCTATTTTGGAAAATAAGGCTCCAACATGGGACATTTTGCAAAAGAGATTTCTTGAAGGCCCAGGCTTTTGTGCGCTGTGTCGGAAGGTTGAGGAAACAATTCATCATCTCTTTGTTCATTGTAGTTATTCTCAAACTATATGGACTGAAGTGGGTAAACAGATGGGTTTCATCGGGGGGTGGCAGGGAGATACTGCCCTCCAAGCTTTTCAAAGTTGGTGGTCGGGTCATAACTCTCTCCGTGCTGTTCCTTGTATCTTCGCTTGGGGGATTTGGATCACACGCAACGAGATTATTTTTCAGGACTGTTGAATTCCGATGGAGTCTGTTGTGGCTCAAATCGTTGCAATTATTCAACATTTCAGGGAACCTGAGAAGCTTCTCAAGCATAGGCCTATGCGGGAAGAACTGATTGACAAAGATATCCCTTGGGGCTTCTTTGATGGAGCTTCTCAAGCTCGGCAATTGAGGTGTGGTGGGGGTGGAGTACTGTTCAAATCTAAGGCTCATTATTTTCATTTCTCGGCTGGATTAGGGAGGGGAACAAACAACTATGCTGAATTAATGACACTCAGACTTCTGCTTTTATTTGCTTTGGAACAGGGTTGTTTGTCTTTACAGGTCTATGGTGATTCTATGCTAGTTATTGAATGGGCAAAAGAGACTGTACAGTGCCATGTGATGATTCTTTTACCTATTCTAGAGGAGGTGCTCCGCATTAAACAACAGTTTCATCATATTTCTTTTACTCATGTCTATAGGGAACGGAATGGGGTGGCTGATCAGCTATCCAAGGAAAAGACGCAGTGGCATTTAGACTTTGGCATCTGGAGGATTACTGTTCACTCACGAGAGGGTTCATACAGCTATTATCATCGACCGTTTCATGATGCAGTTTTGGATCAGCATTGAGCTTTGGCTCTGATTTTTGTGACCTGTTATATCTATTTTTGGATGGTGATATCCATAGTATCTAGCTGATATATATTACAGTCTGGGACAGTTTATATTTGGTTTTATGAGACAGCAAATATATGCTGTGATGTATATAGCTGATAGTACTCGTCTGCTATTATAGTCTGGGACAGTTTTGTTTATGTTAATATGAGACAGTAAATATGTGACAATGTAGGGATCCTTGTGATCCTCTTACATGTGCAGATGTAATTTTGTTCCACTTTGAAATAAAATTACGAATTTTTCCAAGGAAAAAAAAAGATAAGGGACCCGTATAAATAGGTCCCCATGGTGACTATTCACCCAAACGACGTGCCTCTTAATCACCCTAACTATTAATTATTTTATTATTTAATTACTACTTATTATGTCCATAACATTGCCTCTCTCTTAGAATGGCTTTGTCCTCAAAGCCTTATAATTTTGTCACATTATTCCTTCTGACGTCGTAGCTGATGAAACATGTCGATACGAGCTTCTAAGTGTAGAGCATAACTTTCGATATGTTGACGGATCAATCCATCTCAAATTGATTTGTTGCTGACTGTTGGGATTCCCTATTGATCTGTCGTCAAGAGCTTTGATCACATTAGTACCATTATCTATCGACATTTCCCCCTTTTTAGGATATTGGTTTTTATGATTGGGGTGTCGATAGAGAGTTTTCACAATGTCATTTTCTTTTACGAGCATCGTCTTTTGAGTTTTAATCTGAGCTGGAAGTTTTATTTTCATTCTTTGAGGTTTTAATGTTTCGTTCTGTATCTTTTCCAACTTGTTTTCTAATTGCATATTGTCACTTTGAAACTTCTTAATCAATTCTGCTTGCGACTTTCTGTCATCTTCAGACTTTTTAAGTTGTTCCTTAAGATCTTCGTTATGATTTCAGATGCATCTATTTTCTTCCTGTCTGTTTAGAAGTTTTCCTTCAATGTCTTTTGTAGAGTGTTCTTCCTTTCGACTATTTTTCAACTTCTTAATTTTTGTGACTAACGTCTTATTATGGTTCTTTAATTTGAAAATTTCTTCGGAATTATTGGATAATGCTTTATTACTTTTTGCGTTCTCCAACTTGTGCGCTTTTTTAGAGTCGTCATTTTGTTGTCGAAGAACTTTTATCTGTTGTTGACATTGGCTGACTTTTGATTTTTGATCTTTTATTTTTTTTCGTATCTGCGTTAGTTCTTCATCCTTGTCGTTAACGATTTTGTTCAAGTGTATTATTTCTTCTTTATACTCGTTTAATTGGTTCTTTATATCCTGATTTTTTTAAATCTGATTAAAATCCTTTTCGTCTTTTAATTCCTCAGTTTTCGCAGACAATTTTTATATATCAATTTTTTGGTCGGAAATTTGCCGTTCTTTAAACTCCTTTTGAATCTCATGTATTTGAATCTTTATTTACAATTTGTTATTCATGTTTCGCAATTCATCATTGTCTCTTTGATAACGCCGTAATATGGCTTCCATGGTCTTTGACTTCTTTGATGATAGATAGTTGTTCTTTTGATTTTGAATTCTTTAACGAGCCTTCAATTGACTTTGACTTTGTTGAAGATTCTTCCTTTGATTTTGACTTTTTCAGCGATAAATTTTCTTCCTTTTGACTACTTCTTGTCTTCTTCTTATTAGGTTAAATAATCTTTTTCTTTTTCCAAAAATAATTATTATTTCAATAATATATATATATATATATATATATATATATATATATTTCTCTTTTATGTTTCCCAATAGTTATTATTAAAAATTAATATATACGAAGTTTAGAAAACACGAATTTTAAAATTCAATGTTAATAATATGAATATTATTGTATAATATTGAATTTATTAAATTACGTGTTGTTTGTTGTTGGAAAAGAAACCATGTATAGTTTTTTTAAGAAACCATGTGCGGTTTCTATATTTGATTTTCTTTTACTACTTTTAGTTCGTTGTTTTTACTTTCTTTTTTTCTTTTGAGTAAGGTCAAAGACCTAATTCAAGGAAGCTTTGACAATTTTGGCCACAAGCCAGAATCAGATTGGCTCTGATACCAAATGAGTCGAGCAAATGTTCGCTTACACACAATTTACCAAAATACTTGGAATATTAAATAAGCCATGAATAAGAATATAATTTGAATATTGAATAGATAATAGATAATGGAATGATTGTTTACAATGATAAGGGACCCATATAAATAGGTCCTCATGGTGACTATTCACCCAAACGACGTGTCTCTTAATCACCCTAATTATTAATTATTTAATTATTTAATTATTATGTTCATAACAGAAGAAGTCAGGAAGACGATACAAGATCTATGAATCGCTCCACTTGGACAAGTTAAAAATTTTAAATAGATAAGAGAAATGAAAACCAACAGTAAAAGATGAAATCGATTTACTTTGGAAAGTCACTTCCTTTACTAGATCATATAAGATAAACCACAATCTGCAATCTAAATCCAAGTAAACACAATTAATATCACCTCAACCATGGAGAAATGAACCATTAAAGCATTCTACAGTAGAAAGCAAGAGCGGAAATCACAAAACCATTTGACAAGAGTCACCAAAAGACCTTGTTGCAAATAAGTTTTGAGTTCTATTCCCTGGAAAATCCCCTTTACAACTGAAATCGACTTCTCGTTCATAGAATGAGGAGGAGGCTCAACCCTTATCCATAAGGATTAAGGGCTGACATTAATCCTACTTTTTCCTTTTACAAAATTGCTAGAAAATGCACAATAAGAGAGGGGGCCAAATTGCCTCTAAGAGCCCAATTACATTACACAAATTACAAATAATTTGCTCATAAGCTGAGTTGGATCCCTGTGTAGGACCCCTTGACACCTCATTTCCTGATTTGGAGAGGGAGAGAGAAAAATGGCTGAGTTTGCTTGCTGGGTGTGCCCCCATTGGAGGAGAGTACACTCCCCCTTCAAACCATAGTTTTAAAAATCGGAATCGGACTCGGAATCGGTCGAGGATCAACTCGGAATTGGTAATAAATCGGTCATAAATCGGCCGATTTGAATTTAATGAATCGGTTTGCTAAAAAATACATCAAATATTTAAATTTTAAAGGAAAACAACATTTTCAAGATTATAATCCATGATTCCAAGGCATTGAAGACAAATTAACCAAAATCTGCTCATGTATATACCATATAAGAGTCAACACTTCATAAAGTAAACACTTCATAAACGATAAGGTGAACCTAGATGTTAAATAAAGTTGTCATACACATAGTCACAATGAACAACAAGATTCCAATCTGTGGATGTCACATACGCATAATTTCCATTAAAAAAAGGTTTTACTATAACAGCCCCAAAAATCGGGAAAACTAATTATTTACTGCGTGAGATATCAGAATTTACTAGAAAATAATTAGAGCTATGTTTATTACTCATACTTTACTTGTCATACACTATTGTAGTCATGTAACTAAGTTATTATTTACTTGCTTAACAAAGTAATTTTTCGCCATGACATCTCTCTTTGTTATGTCGAAATTGTTTTAAATTTAATTATAACGTCTCAAGGAAGTTTGTCGTGGTTGTGTGCTTGTTTCTCAACTTGAAATCAAAGATGATATGGCTTAGGTCTTAATTAGTCATTTTGACTAAATAATAAAACTTCTAAAACTTCTAAGTGCAGGATGCAAAGCATCTCATCGACAGTTAAAGGAAACTCTAAGGAGGGAGACGTAAGGTGCAAGGAGAAGATTAACTATCATTTGACACCACACCATTTCTTAATTCAAAAACCAAAAGAACAGTATTCAACCTTTACAAAGGGTCTGACTCATTTCTACTATTGTGAATTTCCATTATGCAGGTTGTAACATACAACATGTTTTATAAGGTTCGAGGGTTAGAAGTTTTTGTATAAACCTACCAAACTTGCAACCCAAGCCAAGTGGGAAATAAAACAAGCTCTATCTTTTAAAATAAACTATATCATGGTTATAATTTTGACATGGTACAATATGTCGACATTTGGTTTACCACTGAAGAGATGTGTGGACAATCATAAAAAAAACAACATCCGGGAAGCATCCAGTAAGGACAAAAGCGAAGTATGTCTTAATGACAGGTCAGATGACCCTGTTACTTCATCCCGTTATTAGCCATCAGGTGGTTGGTAGAAACCTAGAGGGTTTGATGAGCTTCAAATGCTGTGATGAACTTCCAAACCGGACCGGTCAGGCTCGAAACCGGCCGGTTGGACCGGTTAGTTATCGAACCGGACCGGTTTGGTAGCAAACCGGCCGGTTCGGTAACTAACCGGTCCCCGATCCGGTTAACCGATCGGTTTGACCCGGTTTGGTTCCGAACCGGTGAACCGGCCGGTTCCGATTCCGGTTTGGACGATTTTTAATACTATGCTTCAAACCACCTGCTAGCTGGGTCCACATACTATGCCATATGAGAAATTTGAGATTTGGGTATTGTTTAGGTGATGATTTTACTAGAACCCAAGTTGCCAATTTTTCTCTAAGGTTGTCCATTTTTTAGTTGATTAATTCACCTTTGGACTTAGGGAATTTTTAAATCAGACCTTGGGAAAATCTGTTAGTAATTCCCATTAATTCATTTGAGGTGAATTCTTGCTCAAGTCACTTCAATTTTTCCTTAGATGGATTCACTTCAATTTTGCCTTAGATGGATTCCTTGATGCTTGAAAATGCAGTACCAATCAAATCCATGCCCAAAACCAATCTAAATTCTTCAATAATTTGCTGCTTCAAATAATTAATCTTCAACTTAGGCTTTTTAATCATTAACTAAGGAAAAATTCCATCATTAAAGCCTATAATCAAAATTGGCTGAAAATGATACTTGGAGGGGTCCAATTGGCCTCCAAAGGCTGAGGCATGATAAAATATGATACATGAAGCCTCTATGATGAGGGCTGGTCTTGTTGACCAAGTCAAACATGGGTTTGACCAATTCAAAAAATCAACCTTGGTTAAACTTTTCCAATAAAGCCCAATGATGAAAGGACTCAACCAAATCCTATAAGAGGATGAAATATCACTTGTAATGTTTAGTATTGAAAGAGAACTAGAGCTACAAATGCATACTTTGCACAAGTGATAAAAGTGAGTCATCACATAGCCTCATCGTAGGAAAAAGGCATATCACAACATATAGCATGAAGTATTTGTTTTATATTCATGTCACCATTAGATTACTATCAAGAAAATTGTATATATCATTCTTCTCTTGGGTGAAGTGGATGGTCAAACTCAAAAGGCTAGCTAAGTGAAGGATTGGTCATGGAAGACTTGAGTAACTCAGGGAAAAGGAAGAAGGGGACTCTGTGACATTCATTAGCCAAGTAAATACTAGGGATCGTGTGTCTCACAAATGGATGATGTGCTAGAGGATGATACCCCTTTGACCTTAACACTAAGACTCAACCCCCCTTACACTTTGACTTTAGCTTTTTCAGTCTCCTTCTTGGACTTGTCTTCATTTCTTTCTTGGACTTTTCTTTTTCTTTTTCTTTTTCTAAGACCATGGCCTTTTCATTTTTCTTTTTAGGCCCATGCAAGTTTAGACTTGCCTCTTTCTTTCTTTGCTTGCTTCTTCATTTTTACTTGGTATTCATTTCTTTCTTCATGTAGGTACAAGGATCCTGTGCCTAATGAACCTAAACCTGAACCATGTGTGCCTGAATCACACGAGGGTGAAACCTGTGAACCTGTGATCCCTTAACCTCTCCCAGTACCAGAAGTCCCTGTAGACTGTGTCCTTGAAACTGATGAACCTGTAACCTGTGACCCAGTCACCCCTAAGACCTGTGACCCTGTGCCCTGACATGCTGAAATATGTGATGCTGTCACCTGTGGAGTAATAATCTGCTACTGCTCCTCCTTTGACTCTCGAGACTTTCAAAAGGCCCGCTCCTCAAATCTCACCTCCCTTCTCACCACAACTTTCCTCTGTGCAGGAAGGTATATGCAGAAAGCTTTCGAAATCTCGTCATAGCCAACAAAAATGCCCCTCTCTCTAGTAGCCTCCTACTATGTCCTCTTCTTAGAAGGGACATGAGAATATGTAGGGCATCCAAAAAATGCGGAAGTGGCATATCTCAGGCTTCTTCCTGGTGAACATCTCCTCAGGAGTTTTGCACCCCAAGGCACGGTGCGAACTCCTATTATGTACAAAAACAACTGTGCTACAGGCCTCGGCCCATAGGAAGAAAGGAAGGCTTGGATCATGCAGCATGGTTCTAGCTGCACTGTTGAATTTTAGCATTTGCATATATTCTTTTAAATTTTGCAGGTTGTATTGTAGATAACAATAAGAAAAGTGCAGTAGATAAACAAGCATCACACAAAATGAACACCAGATGTTTTCACGGGGAAACCTTTGAAGGACAAAAACCCCAAAAGCAGTAGCAATGCATCCCTTAAATGAGATGACTGAGTTTGTAGAAGGAATAAAACATTTATGTCAGAGTTCTGAGAAGAATGTTTTCACAAATTTGTCAAACCCTAGCAGACATTGACCAAAACCTGCCACGTGGAGGAAGAAGACTAACCGCCCGGAAAAATTCTTCTACTGCCCAAAAAATGCAGACCTTGTCTGTTGCCCAAATTTTTCCCTTTTGCCCGAAATTTGCAGACCGAATTTGCAGACTGTGCCTGCTCGGAAAATACAGACTGTGTCTGCCTGGGAAATTTCCACTGCCCGAAATTCACCTGCTGTAGCTGCCCGAAATTCTGTGCTGCTGCCTGAACCCTATTTAGGGCTTCCCGGACTGTTTCAAGCTGCCCGAACTATTTTCCCTTGCAGCTCGTGAGGTATATGTGGTTTCCCGAATGTTTGTTCTGTTGCTCGCAATTTCTGCTAGGGTTTTACTGCTGCCCAGAATGTTGTGGCAGTCTTTGTTGTTGCCCTAGACCACCATCCGTGGTCTGCTGCTACACAGGAACAACAATGAGGGTTAGCAACCTTTGTTGCTGCTATTTTTTCCACCACCGAGGGCAGCTGTGATAACTCACTGCTGCTGCCCTAAACCCTGTAACTTCACCATGGAAGAGGGCAGGAGCTGCTACTGTGCACTACAACTGGTGAAGAGAGGAACCCTAGTGATCTAGGCCGCCATGCTAGGGTAAAAGATGAAGAAGAACAAAGTATTCAACCACTATTTTCTCAGTTACCTTGAGCAAATTACCTCAATTAAGTTGGAGCAGTCACATAAAGAAAATGTTATGTTTTTGTTGTGTAATGAAATGAAATGAAGTGAGCTTCATTTATAGTCTTTCAATCACTTTGAAGTGGTCCCTCATAATTAGGAATTGATAATAGGGTTTTATTCTTTTTCATTTTTACCCTTTGACTTTTAACTTTTGTGGTACCATAGGCCTTCTTGTATTTTTACTTTAACTTCTTGTGGTACAATAGGTCTTCTTGTATTTTGACTTTAGCCTCTCATGGACAAAAGCTTAGGGTAAGAAGGTCCTTCAAGTGTTTTGAGGTCAAAGCAAGTGGTCATCAGGGTCCTTCATGCCCACTCAAAGTACACCTTTATAGATAGGGAGAATTACTAATGCTTTTAACTTGAACTCCTTGTGCCACTAAGATCAGGTGCTAGGTATCTCAACTAGGGGTAGCTAATCCCTGGAGAAGGTCACATAGCCCATAGATCAAGGATAGGAGTGCATCACATATCCAGACCCGGTATAGGGCTTATAGTGATAACCTGGTAACTGACCAGGTGCCTCAGCCCTAGGCTGCATCAATTGACTCATTGTCAAATACTTGGTAATTGATAGAGCACCTCCATTCTCTCGGAGAATGGCCCTCAACCCTAGGCCAAGTCCTCAGTCCTAGACTGGTTCAAATTCCTGGTAACTGACCAGGTGCCTCCATTCAAAGAACGACCCCTCAGCCTTAGGATGAGTCCCCCAGTCATAGACTGGTTCAATATTCCTGGTAACTAACGAGGTGCCTCCATTCAAAGAATGGCCACTTAGCTCTAGGCCGAGTCCCTCAGTACTAGACTGGTTCATGTTCTTGGTAACTGACCAGGTGCCTCCATTCTCCAAGAGAATGGCTCTCGATTCTGCTTAGGAAAAATCAACATGCACCCACTATCGCATGGTTCTTCCTTTCAACCACTCCATTCTGCCGTGGAGTGTAGGGAACTGTCAACTGCCTCTTAATGCCCTCCTGCCTACAAAACTCATCGAATGCATGGGAGATATACTCACCCCCATTGTATGATCTAAGTACCTTGATCTTCTTTCATGTCTGGTTCTCCACAAGAGCTTTGAACTCTTGGAACCGAAGCAAGACCTCCTCTGACTTCTTCTTGCTTCTCAGAAAGTAGATCAAGGTCTTCCTAGAAGAGTCATCGATGAATGTGATGTAGTACTCAAACTTGTCAATGAGGCAGAAGACATGGGACCACACAAGTTTGAATGAATCAAATCAAGAACTCCCTTTGACTTTCTATCACTGCTCGGAAAAACAGTCTTGGTGTACTTTCCCAAAGCACACCCTCTGCATACACCACTTTGCTCTGTGTTGAAATCTGGCAAACCTGTGGTCATGTCTCTTAGCATCCTCAAAGCTGAATGATGAAGGTGGGCCATCATCCTGTGCCATAACTCACACAACTCACAGCTACTGTCTATGTGTGCAAGTGCATGATCTGGTTGGAAGAGAAGCTTGTACAGTTTCCCGCATCTAACTCCAATCGCATATGAAGCAAATGGACCTTCTGCTTTGGGAAAGATGTACACTTTCCCATCTAGGACATATACCCCAAGGCCTCTATCCTCAATCGTGGAAACTGAAACAAGATTATTCTTCAGCCCAGGGACGTACAAGACATCTCTTAATAACATGGGCTCCATGGACTCCTTGTCAAAGTAGACTGTCCCACACCTAATTGCTCTCACCACTGTATTATCACCCAATACAACCTCTAACTCCAAGTTTGTCTCTAACGTCTCTGTGAACATGTCTCAAACACCTGTCATACGACTCGAATCTCCACTATCAATGTACCATGTGGAGGAAGTAGTGGAAGCACTGAGTGAATGCCCAACGATCATAGAATGCTTCGTCTAGTTCTCAATATCTTTGCTAGTGATGGATGATGCTCTCTCTCTACAACCACCAGCAAAGAGAGAAAACTCTCTCTCGAATTTAGCAGCATACTCATCAATCTTTGCTGAAGCTGTTGTCTGTTGTTTCTTCTTCTTGTTGTTTGGTAATTGTCCAGCATAATGCCCAAAATTTTGACAAACAAAGCATTTCACTTTGTTCATGTCTTTCTCACCATCCTGTTGCTTGGTTCCACCCTTGGAACCCTTCTTGGACTTCTTCTTCTTCCCCTTCGCTGCTAATGCCACATTCTCCTCATTCTCCTTGCTATGAGATGTACTCCCCTGTACATATCCCTTGCGGGTCTCCTCTTGTATGAAATCATCCCACAGATGATCCCATGTAGGCATGTGCTCACGAGTAACACCGAACTCAACAAAAATAGACCATGGCTTTGTCACGCCATTCAGTCCTCTGCGAACCAACTCTGCATCCAACACCCTCTCTCCCATTGCTCCAGGCTCATCTCAAACCTGTATAATCCTGGTAAGGTAGGAGACCATGTTCCCCCCCTTGTTCATCCTAGTGCTCTTTAGTTTCTCCCTTAACACGATTTTCCGGTTTTCATTGGAACTTTGTTAAATGTTTTGCCAAAGCAATCCACATCTGATGAGCATAGTCTTTCCCATAAATATGTGGTATCATATGGTCTTTAATGGCATCAAGTATGATTCTTTTTGCTTTTATGTCATGTTTGTCAAATGCGGCCTTATCAGCTGCAACTGTAGGAATTGTGACAGGATGAGCAACAATATTATTCACTATGTCCCATACTTGATTCTCCTGCAATATCAAGACAATTCTAGCCTTCCATGGGCTAAAATTCACTGCCCCATCCAACCTGTTCTCTAGCTTATGTTCGGTAGCCATCACAGCAAATAAGTCCAAGAACTTGTTTCTTCTCAAAACCTTGTTTTCCCTTATTTCTCCAAGTTTGAAATTTATTTCTGAGTTTAATTTTCATCCTTCAACACAACTTTGATACAATGAATTTTTTTTAACCCCAACCCGGTTTCAGTTTCAGTTCAGTGCATATGGTTTAATGCCCAAACCCCATCATGCATGTTCATATAAAAATTAAAATTTTATTGTAAACTTGAAACACATGAGATATTTTTCAACTTTTCAACTCATAAATTTTTATGACAGCCCTACTTTTCTTACTCAGAAAAATATTTCGGTCAACACACATGAAAATTTAAGACTCAGAATTTTGACCGAAATGGTCCAAGAAAAACCCTGAAGGGAAAACCAGTATGAGAGAATTTTATTTCTTCAGGCAAAGCACAAATTAATAACAACAGTACTTATCTCCCTTCTTGAAATTCGTGCCAATATCTCACTGACAAAATGCTGCAAAAATTTCCTTAAAAAACATGTTGTACGGCCTCACATGTGCGACTGTACGAAACAACTGTACGGCCTCGATTTATGTGCTGCATGTACTGCTGTGTTTTTGCCTTGAAAAACGTGCCCAGCTCCTCAAAATATGTGAGGTACGAACAGCATTAATATCTGTACTTTCACCTCGAAAATCGTGCCCTGCTGCCTTTGTTTTTGTGCTGCTATACAAACAGGTACAGTACAATATTCTTCTTGAAATATGTGCCTGTTGTACGACCTTTCCCTTATGGTCTATTGTACGAAATTTTTGCCTTGGGAAATGTTTCCTCATTTTTGATCTTCAACTTGTAACTCAGCTATTTCAAAATTTTCTCAAGGGTTTCTTCTCTTCTCTCTGATTCTGTCTTGCTCTCTATTCTCTCCAAAAATTCTCTCTTTGGAATGTGAACAATGAATTAGGTTGTGCCTTCTCCTCGCCTTTTTGTTTGAGTAACTTCCATCTCCAAATCAACGGCTTAAATTAAAAGCCAACTAAATCAGATCTAGGGCTCATGTTAAATCTCACTTTCTCATTAAAAATCACTTTTAAATATTAAATGATAATTTAATACACACCCACTTTTTTAATTCTCATAAAGTCACTTTTAAAATAATTAATGCCTCAAACTCACTTTAAAAAATAAAGTCATTCACACTTTTAAATAAGCTAGGGACCACATTTAAAGTTTCTTTGTCCACCCCAAGGCATGAATGGACAAACAATTCCTAGGTAAAATTTCAACATGCACTACCTTCATTCGAAAAAACGCTTTCATTTCATGTTGGATCTTGCTTGAAATTGTAACTAGGTGGAAGGATCATCGACATACAAGGAAGCCGCAAGTATTTTCAGGTATGATCTACAAGGTTAGTATCATATTCCATATTTTTATCCAATTTTCACACACAACCCAAATTGTTAAAACCCTAGTTTTGTAGATCTGATAGATCGGGTGCTTATTTGATGACGACCATCAAAACCAACTTAGGAATAACTAATTAAACCCTAGATCTAAAGTTTGGCATTAATTCAACACCATTTACCCTTGGATCTAGCACTAGTCTCCTCTAGGTGGGGTGCCCTCCTTGGGCTTGTGGTCAATCCTTCAGATTTGTTAGTTGGGTATGCTTGAACCCGCCTCAAATTCATAGATCTAATCTTCAAGCATCTAGATCTAGTCATTTCGTGTCCCGATCTACTCTCTTGGGTCCACTTCGTTCACAATTGCCTAAACCCTAGGTGGACCTAATTAGGGTATTTTTCTTTTAGGCTAGATTTAATCTAGATCTACACTATTAAACTCTTCTTGGTGCATTTATTATAAAGTCGGGAAATTTTCATTATCTTAAGATTCCCCGACTTGGCTTTAACCTCACCTACCACATTCATTCCCTAGATCTAGATTTACCTTCTCGTTATTCACCTCTTGTAGTCATTGCATACCCCTTAGAGTGTCTTAAGTAGGGTCGCTAGCCCTGATAGGCTAGCAGGGTCTTCCCCTTGATCATTCTCCAGATCGATCTAAAGTGACAAAAGCCTATTAGGTGTGACAACTACATTTCCATCCGTAGTAGATGAGGCCCTTTCGGTGTCACCGGTTATCTACCTTACCTCTACCGTTCCGAATAGGATACTCTTAGTGGGTAGCTACACTTTGTGTGATAATAGTTGCCAAGATGGAGGGAGACCATTAAGAGTGTTCATGACAAGTTCTTTATGATCAAGTGGATCGCCAATGGTGTTTGAGTTGATCTCTTAGCTCTGAGATTCTCATGAAGTAGGAAGCAACTGATTCTGACCTTGACATCTTGAGATTTGATAGTTGATTTCTCAAAGCAAGGGCACGGTTGATATTACTATCTTCAAATAGCTTCCTTAAGTCTCTAAACATCTTCATGAGAGTCTTCTTTTGACAGATTTGAGGAACTAAATGGTCCTTTATTGAATCTACCAAGATTCTACTTGCCCAAGCATCATTCTTCCTCCATTGAGCCTTCTTGACTTCCTCTTCTGGTTCTAAAACCTTCTCATTTACAAACTTCAAAAGATCATCTTCTTCTAGGATAAGAAGAACCCTAGACTTCCATGAGCTGAAATTGGAAGTCCCATCAAGTCTATCTTCAACCTTCATGCCAATCATCTTGACTGCAACTCTGAACCAGAAACCCTAGTAGGAGGCAGGTCACCCTAGTAGGAGGCAGGTCAATTTTGAAGTGTGGATACTTGAAAATCTGAATCCACAGATAGATGTGCCCTATTGAGGCGAGTTGGAGCAAGGTAAAATTGAGCCAAATCAGTGGGCAGGAGGGCTAGATCCAAGAGCCCTAGGTTTTGACCCCGACAGTATCAGATCAAAAAATGAAACTTCACTAAACTGAGTTTGGCCTCCACAGAAAGATGCGCCCTCCTAGGGCGAGTTGATCCATGCTCCTTTTGAGATCGTTTGAGGTTGAAAACACTCTAGAATATGGAGCCCTAGTTTTCGGTAATGGATTCTTTTAGCACTGCTTTGATACCATGTTAGATTTTATAGGATTGCTAAAAGAATGACAAAACATAGAAACAATAATAATATTTGGATCTTGTTTAACCACGGTGATAATCAATCACCTCCCAACCATAGATAAAGCTATTTGTCTCCCCCAAGCTCGTACCTTCCAACAGAGATCGATGTACATCTAGATCGTAGTAGCAGAAACCCTAAGAAAAATAAGAGAAACTTCTCCAATGTGGAGATCCCCCCCAAAAAGTCTTCTTTAGCTGTAGTAGCGGACTTCTCCTTACTTGAGCGAATGAATGCTTGATGTGTCAAATGAAGGAGGCGCCCTTCTATTTATACTTTAAGTTGCTGCTGTTTATTTTTCCAACTTGGGCGATTTGTCTACTTAACTGGGACTGACTTCTCTTATCCAATAATAAATTACATTTTATTATTATATTTACTTGGGCCGATCTGTGTGAAGATGCCTCACACGGTTACTACACCAGCACTTTACACCTATTTAATGAGGCATTGTATCATCTAATGAATGAATGAATCCTTTCTTTCACATTCTAATGTTTATTGTTGTTTGTTGCCGCTTGATACGTACCTCGGGTTAACGAGGTAGAAATCTTCAAGCCAGTATGTGCGTCCTTGGGGACACTATCACTCAACACTCAACTCCTTTATCTAGGCCAACTCCTAGTGAAGCCAAGGGCGGTGGTCCCTAATAAAATAACTAACAATGTTTAAGCTAAGTTACGAAAATAAAAGTAAACCTAGGAGTTTGAAACAATATCAAAATACCTGTGTTGCATGGGTACCTGTATCGAGGGGTCGGGTACACGAACTAGTACCGGGTACACGTACCAGGGACTTGGGTACTTCAATGGTACGTCCCCAGCTGTACCCAGCCGTACCCAAATCCAACCTCATGTATTGGGTACTTCATGTATGAAAATAGGGTACTTGCATGGATTCTGGTATGTCGTACCATGTGTTCGGGTACGTGGCCCGTACAACCATTAGGCAATTTATCTTAGCTCGTTGTTCAGGGCAAGAGAATTTGCAAAGTTTGAAGTTCAAAATTTTTAAAATTAAATAATAAAACACTAAAACACATGTTATGTGGGCCCTTGCCCCTTACCTAAACCCGCGCAACATTGCATTTCTCACTGCTAGTGCACTGTGCTCACTACTCCAGCGACGACGTGACAGAGAACCTTAGTGATGCTAATGACATTGATCTTAAGGCTGCTGATGACATGGCTTGAGGAAGCCAAATCAACTATCTTGTTCATGTTCAATGTTTATTGTTTTGAACTTTCTTTTTCATGTCTAAAAATGCCTTTAGGCAACCTTTGGATGTAGTATGACAATGAAGTTTGAACTCATGGTGTCATGGACATATAATATTTCATGTTGTAAATTATATTAATATAATTCCAGTTGATATCTACTATGAGTCTATGTCATATGATTTATCAAATTAATTATTTTATGTTTCAAATTTTCAATGCAAATGTTCATATGAATCATTGAATTTAGAAATATCAAATATGTATGTATGATGTGAGTGTGAGATGTTTTATTTTTATAAATTTTAACACACACACACACACACAATATATATATATACATACAGTACCCCCGACGTACCCAAGTACCCTGTTTCAAAAAGTGGCGTCCCCCGTGCCCGTCCCTGTACCAGTACTCGTCCTTGTACCCACGTTTCCTGGCAACTTAGCATAATATTGAAGCAAGAGTAGCAAATATGGATTAAACCAACATGTGAATTATTAACCAATCACGATAGATAACTTAAGTAAATAATCATGAAAGTAGATCAATATCGAAATGAGTTAAATAGCTACTGTTGAAATGGGAATGTTTTGCTATGCCTCTTGACAATTTTAATTATTATGGGTGACTGGATTAAGAATGGGTTATTTTTTGTTTGGCCCACTTAGGCTTTATCCTCAATGGCGAGTGCAAAGCAACTATACCAGGTGTCTAACAGGGCGAGACATAAAATTTGCTTGGAGAAGCCCCTTGACTCCTTGGTATTGTTCAAAACAACCTCTCACTATTGACAATAAAACTTGGGTGGATTTCCTATTAAACTAGCCGCTAATATCCCCTTTCTGATGGTTAACCACAGATCGAGCAAGCCTAGGATTGTCACCAGAGCATATTGAGGAATAAATCCAAGGTCCATTACTCTTTGCGAAAATGAAATAATAGAAAAGTAAATTACTTTAGTGATATGTGTGCAAAGATGTGATTAATTATTCTAGTCTAAGAAAAGAAACTAAGTAAAATGAAAGCAACAAGCGAAAAAAAGTTATCCCACAAAAATGACCCAGGTCCCCAAGGGGATGGAGTATGGGCATTGGGTAGCCCACTTGCTTTTATTATAATTCTTACAATTTTATGGGTGAATGCCTTTGGTCCTTGATAAATTAGAATCCAAAGGCTTACACATTTTACATATTCAATTGCAACTAAGGTTGGGTGCTTCTGGGGTCCTAGATTGTCTAAATCTTCAAGTTTTTGGCAGCACTTCCTCTTATCTGTTCATCCAGTTACCTATTTCACATCAAATGTGCTAGATAGGTCATTGTAAGCATAAAATTTACTAGCTTAAGTACTGAAAGATAGAAAATAAGCACAAGTATTTATACATGAAGTAGGTCTACTAAAGATAAGGCTTGAATATCTAGATCTAGTTATTAGAAAGCATACTTAAACAAATCAGCTTTAGATCTTCTAAAAAAAGAGACTAATTAGCTAAGCATGCAAGATTGTATCCAAAGAAGAATTTTAAAAGAAGTGAAGGAGAGAGAGATAGAAAGAAACTGAAAGCTTGGAACTTTTGGGCCATGGAGTCCATTGGTGGAGAGTGGAGGGACTAGGCTCTTTGGAAGTGCTTGGAAAGATGGAAGAATCAAACAATATCAACCACTCCTTCCAGCTAGGTACCTACATCTACTTGGAGATCCTTGCACAAAGAAATGGTTAAACACAAAGGTGTTGTCGACAACAGAAACTTAGAAAGCATGCAATTAAACAAAATATACATGGACATCTTGTCTACAACAAACAGACAACAAGAGAATAATCAAGCTAGAAATTCCTTTACCTACTGGGATATAGCTCCCTTTGTAGGCCCAAAGCTGACCACACAAGTACAAGAAAATAAGCAAGACAATTTACCTCATAAACAAAGCAATTGTCATCCACACACATTGATGTACTACACCACAACTTTGCCTCCAAAGCCTTTTATTTCAACAAATACTGACAAATTACAAGAGCAAAGCTTCAGCCTTTCGGTCCTCTGACCATGAGAAAGAGAGAAGAGAGTGCCTGTCTGTTGCCCACCTATTTCGATTAGGTGGCAACTCCATGTACATGAAGTGTACATAATTATACCTTGAAAAAATCTGAGGTTTTTTTCACTTCTGCAGGGCAATTGCCCCTTTGTAAAACGAAATGTCCGCTCCCCTGCGTGGGAAAATTAATGTAATTATATGTACTAGTATGGGTCA
>LPNX010663582.1:494059-520103 GCA_001517045.1 Pseudotsuga menziesii | reverse complement strand
TCCAAAAACCATGGGCAAGCACTTCACCACTAAAAAACTATAAATAAGTGGTGAAGCCCCCTCATTTAACATCCACAGTCATAGCATCCTTACTCTGCCAAAAAATCTCGTGAAACCCTAGCTTACCATCAAGCTACTTCCATCATTGAGCCCCCTTTTGGCCTATTTTCCACCATCGGAGAAGGAGAAGGACCAGCTCGGAGCTCGGAGCCACCGACATCGGACCAGCGCAACGGACTCCACCAACCTCTACATTGGAGGTAACTCTAATAAAAACACCATTACATATTTCATTACTGTCTTTTACTTCCTGTCATTTATTTTTCTGCTTTAGCTTAGTTTTTACTTTCCAGTTTACTTTTTGTTTAATCGAACTGCTACTAAGGATTCCAGATTCCTTAGTAGGTGCTCATCAGCACAAGCTAGGGTGAAAACCCTAGCTACAAAAGGTGCATTTTATGGAAAGATGAAAACTTGAAAAGGAGAGTTCTGATATCCAATTTCTGCTAGGAGTGGGAAAAGAGAGTGCAAAGACCTAGAGTTTTGCTACAGAAGGAATTTAAACAGTGAGGAAAATTTTTTAACACTTGAAGTTTGGCATGTTAGTTATCATAGAGTTGGATTTGGGGTTTGAGAATGAACTAGTTCCATCATATTGGTATCATAGAAGAATAAATATTCTGCATGAGGAGCTCAGTTGATCATGTTGATGTAATTGCAACTTCAGAATGTATTCATATGTATATCTTATGTATTGTACCATGATGTTTATTCCGGGATGTGTCTATAATGTAATTGAGTCATGTCATACCCTGATGTTTATTCCGGGATGTTTCTATAATGTAAACAAGTAATGTCAAGTCATTGTGGGTAACCCTCCTATTTGTCAAGAGTTAAAGTCCCCGTAGTTGTGGGGCGCTAGGGTTATTAGAATATCCTAGAGAAGTCAACCCTAGGTGAGTCATTGTAATTCTAGGCAATAGTCCCCAGCATTGTGATAAGGATAAACCTCCTTGTTGGTCGTAGGAGGAAAAGTCCCCACAAGTTTTGGGGAACTAGGGTTATAAGACACTCTTAGAGATGTCGGCTCTAGTAAGTAATTGTTAAGTGAGGCTGCCATGTTGGAGTGAGTTTCAAGTGAATGAAAGATCATAAATAGAGAGTGAGGCTCTCTATTTATCACACACACACACACACACACTCATTGGGGCACATGAGTGAGAGGAGAATTTTTTGGGACAAGAGAGAGACTACTGCTATCAGGAGATCATCTTTATGTTTTTGGGTTTTACTTTTGGTGTTGATTCTATCTCTGAGGAATTTGTGGGGTTTTCTCCTTTATGGTTTCCCTGAGAAAAATTCTTTGTGTCTCTTGTCTCTTGTGTTTTATTGCTGTGCATGTTATGCTCTCATTTAAATATCCTAAGATCATAGTGCTAGCTTGAATGATAAAAATCTAACATGGTATCAGAGCTAACTTGAGAAGAAGACATTGTGCAGCTATAGAAGCTAAGTATTCTTACTTTTTGGGTCTCTCTCAACAAATCCATCAGGAAAAAGTATGCTAGGATGACTCTCCATTGAAGGGCGCATCTTTCTGTCAAAGTGGAATTCGATTTCGAGCATTTTAAGTTTTTGGTGCAGGAAATTAGGGCTTCTTACAGAAGAGGAATTTTTGAGTGAGCCTAGCATAGGATTTCTCTCCTCATCAAAATAGAAGTTTAGAGACTTGGGTCAAGATTTTTAGTTGGGTGAAACTCTAGGAAAGTCAAACCCTAGTTTGACCCCGAGCTGAAAAAACCCTAAAATACTAAAAATGATAAGTTTTGGAACATTTGTTATATATCGAGATTGGTGAAGGCTTAGGAGTTGAAATCTACAAATGTCGAAGATAAAATCCTGATGTACATTGTGCCCAAAATTTATCCTCATATTCTCTATATTATGGGAGATATGATCCCTCCCAGTTAGGGTTCTAGCCTCTTCCAGAATTCATCCCTAAACAGGACACCTGGGGAAAATTGTTATATCTTGGGCTAAAAAGGTCCAAATAAAATTTATGAAGATGTTATAGAAATTGAATAGACTATACTTTCTGTGGTCCAAATTTCAGACCCAGAAGATGAAACAGTGACATGTGGCATTCCGTGCAACTTCATTGTGCTGAACATTCCTACAACAGGTCACCTTGGTAAAATGATCATAAGTCCCAATTGGTGAAACCAATTATGATGAAATCTAAGGTGATGGAATAGGGACATGTGATTCTACCTCAATGCAAAGTTTCAAACATATCGGAGTAGTAAATTTGGAGATAGCATAGAAATAGTAACAAGAATTTCTATAGAAGAAATTGGAAAGCTAGGGCTTCTTGTTCCGGGAGATTCCCTCCACTATTTTCAGAAAAGGAGTACATTGGATAGCTCAAATTGAAGAGATATATCTTTATATCCAGTCAGATAAAAAATATTCCAAGTTTTGAAAATTGGGGTTTCTCTTACAAACCCTATATCAGCCAACTTCGGAACCAGGACAAACACCTCAAATCAGTAAGATATAATCTTTTGCTATTTTAATTTGAGGTTATCATTTCAAAGTGATCTATCACATCAGCTTGATGATAGGCTTGGTGAAGTTGACAACTTCCAAGCATGAAAGTATATGATCTCTCTGAAGAAAATGAATTGGACACCTACATGAGTAGAGAGGTTCCAGTTCTAGAGGGAGCTAAGGCTCAAAGCCTTACACAAGAAGAAATTGGTCAAGGCCAAGAAGATCATCGTTGATTCAATCACGGATCAACTTGTACCACAAGTGTCTTCCCTAAATACACCGAAGATGTTTGATTCCTTAACCAAGCTATTTGAAGGGAAGAACATAAATCAAAATACGACCTTAAGAAATTAGTTGAAGAATGTGAAGATCTAGAATGCAGAGACCATATAGTCATACTTTACAAGGGTCACTCAAATTAGAGAACAACTTGAAGCGGTAGAAGAAGAAGTAGAGAATGCAAAAGTAGTGATAACCACCTTGGATGGCCTCCCAGGATCATGGGATTCATTCATTTGAAGAATGTGTGCTACAAGGAAGTGATTACTTTCAGCAGACTCTGGGAAGAGCACACATAAGAAGAAGCTCCTAATAATAAGAGAAAAGAAGATGGGAGCAACTGAAGATCAAGATCTCACCATCCAAAGAAGATTCCTCAAGCGATGAGGAATATGAAGAACTCAACTCTTGAAGAACCTTTTATCCATCTTAGCATTTGGATAAGAAACGATGCTATTATGAAGGAAGAAGCTGATGAAACTAAAGGCTCAAGAAGGAGTCTACCCATGAAACAAATAAAGATAAGTATTCAATTGTCATTTCATGATATTGTTTTGTTATGCATTTGTTTATATTCAGTTAATGTATTATGCATGATAGAATGTTTTCATTAATGACAGGATACTACTAATATGTATGTGATGGGTAAGTAGCTCATGGTGCTATACAACTCTCCATTGTTGCTTATCTAGAATGAAACCTCTTTGTTGACATATTAGATTAGTGCACAATCTAATGTTGTCCTGGTAGAGATGGAAGGCATATAGAAAGGTTTCTATGAGATATGGATGAATGTTGTATTGGCTAAAATAGTTGCATAATTATATATTTATGCATAAGAATTTGCCATTATAAATGTCTTATGAAATGTTTCTAACCATACAACTAATGCATTTGACTTGTAGGAAAGATTGCATACATAATCGCCTACAAGCAAAGAAGGATGAGACTTATTTCAAAGAACAAGTGACAAAAATTCAAGATGACGAATGCCGCGACATCATTGATGCAGAACCTTCCAGACATGAAGAAGTTACCAAGAAGAAAGGGAAGACCAGTTCAAGAAGAATGATGTCTAGAATGCAGTATCGATACATGAAGGGAAGTTCGTAGTTCCATCATGTAGTAGATGGAAACATCACGGGATACAAGGAAATATTCGTAGCACGAGGCATAAACTACGAAGATACATTTGCAGCCACTAGAAGTTAAGTCACATGACGGGAAGAATCATGTGTGCAAATGAAAGAAGGACTTGTACGAGCTCAAAAGACACCCATGGGATAACACATACATAAGGAGCTTGATGAAGATCTTAACCTTTGCTACAAGGTTGAAGATGAAATTCTATACACTAGATGGATACATAAAATATTAGTAGCATAGGAAGCTACTTGTCACTCTGGTACATAATCTTTCAGTGCATAGAGTACGGAAGATAGAGGGAGTATGATGCTCTGCTTCAGAGGGAGTGACTACAAAATATATTGAGGTTCAACATGGTATGATAGGATGGATAGATTACTGATGACTCTAGGCATTACTGAGAGTAAAGAGGATTCCAACCTTTGCTTCAAGGTTGAAGGCGAAAGACCAGTGATGCTCATGTTATGTGTCAATGCACTATTTTCTAGGCATGGAAGTGTGGCAGAATGCAGATGGAATATTCCTTGAACAAGGGAAGTATGTAGTAGAGATCCTGAAGAGGTTCAAGATGATGGACTGCAAGGCCATGACCACACCTATGGCATCAAACATGAAGCTATTGAGTGATGCTTCATCAAAGACAGTTGATGCCATAATGTATCGTTAGATGATTTGTTCCTTGGTGTACCTAACAGATATGAGACCAGATACTTACTTTTTTGTGAACACATTGAGACATGTTCACCTGATTGCTGCAAAGCATGTAGTGAGGTACCTGAAGGGTACAATTGAATATGGGCTCAAGTATGAGGTGAATCAAAATATTAACTTGGAGGGTTATGTTGATTCAGATTGGGCAGGAAGTGCCATCGATAGGAAGAACACTTTAGAGTGTTTCTTCAGTATGGGATCAGGTGTGATCTCTTGGTTTAGCAAGAAGCAATCTTGTGTGGCATTGAGTATAGTTGAAGCAGAGTAGTCGCATCTTGTTCAGCTAGTTGTGAGGCAGTATGGATAAGGAAGCTACTATCTAATTTACTTGATCTCCAGATGGATGCTACTTGTATACATTGTGACAACCAGAGTGGTGTGAAATTGTTAGAGAACTCGGTGTTCCATGACAAGTCGAAGCATATCGAGATCAAGTATCACTATATCAAGGATATGGTGCATAGGGGAGCAGTGAAGCTCCAGTATGTTGTGATGGACAAACAGATAGTTGATGTGTTGACAAAGCCCTTAGCTAGAGTGAAGTTCAACTACTTCAGGAAGAAGCTTGGTGTTCTCCAGATCGAGGTTCGTTCCAAGGGGAAATGATGAAAACTAGAGCCATTCTGACTTGGTGAGAGGATTGGTTCCTTCCATGGTCAGATTTAAGGGCTGAACCATTCTATCATGGTGAGAGGATTGGTTCCTTCCATGTCAGATATGAGTGTTGAGCCATTCTAATGTGACTGTAGGATTGGTTCCTACATGATTAGGAATAAGCGTTGAATGCCATTCTTGGAATGGAGGCACCTGGTCAATTACCAGGTAGCTCAGTTTGGGACTGGGGGCCATTCTGATATGACTGTAGGATTGGTTCCTACATGATCATATGTGAGTGCAATCCCTTTCGAACATGTATGTTGGATTGGTTCCTCACATGTGTCAAATGTAAGTGCAGAGCCCTTTTGAACATGTATGTTGGATTGGTTCCTCACACGTGTCGAATGTAAGTGCAGATCCCTTTCGAACATGTATGTTGGATTGGTTCCTCGCATGTGTCGAATGTAAGTGCAGAGCCCTTTCGAAAATGTATGTTGGATCGGTTCCTCACATGTGTCAAATGTAAGTGTAGAGCCCTTTCAAACATGTATGTTGGATTGGTTCCTCGCATGTGTCGAATGTAAGCGCAGAGCCCTTTTGAACATGTATGTTGGATTGGTTCCTTGCATGTGTCGAATGTAAGCACAGAGCCTTTTTGAACATGTATGTTGGATTGGTTCCTCAAATGTGTTGATTATAAGTGTAGAGCCTTTCTAACATGAATGTTGGATTGGTTCCTCTCATTGTCAGATGTGAGTACTGGGCCTTTCTGACAGGGTTGTGGGATTGGTTCCCACATGGTCATATGTGAGTATTGGGCATGCCTTTCTGATATGATTATAGGATTGGTTCCTACATGATCAGATATAAGTGATGGGTGGGCCATTCTGACTTAGGGTCAGATATAAGTGTTGAAGAAGACCTACATGGAGGCTAGGCCTACAACCAGCATGAAAAAGGGTTGGCTCTGTAGAACTTCTTGTGACAAGAAGAATCAAGAGATAGCACCCGTGATGATGATCCAGCAGAGATTTTCCAGACCAAAGATGATCCAGATCGAGTGATGATCCAAATCCAGTGATGATGATCCAAATCCAGTGATGATCTAGATCCATTGATGATGATCCAGATCGAGTGCTGATCTAGATTCAGCCATGATGATCCAGATCAAGTGATGATCTAGATTCAGTGATGATGATCTAGATCCAAATGAAGATGACTTGAAGATGAAGATGATGAGAACTCAACGATGATCCAGATGATACATAGAAGAAGAATTGTGCTGAGAAATTGTGTCGAGAGAATACCTTACTAGTTAAGAGGGAGTGTTGATGTAATTGTAACTTCAGAATGTATTCATACGTATATCTTATGTATTGTACCCCGATGTTTATTCGGGGATGTGTCTGTAATGTAATTAATTCAAGTCATACCCTGATGTTTATTCTAGGAAGTTTCTATAATGTAAACAAGTCATGTCAAGTCATTGTGGGTAACCCTCCTATTTGTCAAGGGTTAAAGTCTTCACAGTTGTGGGGCCCTAGGGTTATTAGACTATCCTAGAGAAGTCGACCCTAGGTGAGTCATTGTAAGTCAGGGAAATAGTCCCCACCATTGTGATAAGGATAAACCTCCTTGTTGGTCGGAGGAGGAAAATTCCCCACAAGTTGTGGGGAACTAGGGTTATTAGACACTTCTAGAGATGTCGGCTCTAGTAAGTAATTGTCAAGTGAGGCCGACATGTTGGAGTGGGTTTCAAGTGAACAAAAGAATATAAATAGAGAGTGAGCCTCTCTATTTATCACACACACACACTCACTCATTGGGGTGCATGAGTGAGAGAAGAAGTTGTTGGGACACGAGAGAGACTACTGTTGTTGGGAGATCATCTTTATGCTTTTAGGTNCTGAGGAAGTTGCGGGGTTTTCTCCTTTATGGTTTCCCCGAGGAAAATTCTTTGTGTCTCTTGTCTCTTGTGTTTTATTGTTGTGCATGTTATTCTCTCATTAAATATCCTAATATCATAATGCTATCTTGAATGATGTAAATCTAACATATTAGTGAACATGTAGAAAGATGCTACTGAGAAGAGGACGTGCGCATGGATTTCCTGTAGGACATGGTCGAGGAAGACAACCTGTAGAGAAAGAGGTAAAGAGAGACATGAGAAGACTGGAAGAAATAATGGAATCTATGGAGAGAAAGAACCACTTAGAAGATTCAATTAACAGTGATGAAGAAGAAGAATCCCCTGAAGAAGAAGAGGAAGAACCTGATGAAGTTAGTGTCCTGAAGTTGCTGATAAAGGGTAGTAGCATATTGAGAGTGTAGGTAACTATGTATGACGGTAATTTAAATGTTGAATAACTTATGGATTGGATTAATGCTCTGAATAAATATTTTTATTTTGAAGAGATTGAAGACAAGAAGAAAGTAAGGTATGCAACTACTAGGATGAAGGGACATGTAGCTATCTAGTGGGATGAGATCCAAATCTATCGAGAAAGAAGAGGTAAGTCAAATATAAACTCTTGGGATAATATGCTACATAATATTAAAAGAAAATTCATGCCTAAGGATTATCAATTGAGTCTTATTAGACAGTTACAAAAACTTAGACAGAAGACCATGACTGTAAAATAATACACAAAAGAGTTTTCTAGATTGAGTATTAGAGCTGGACACATGGAGGGAGGTCTAGAGAGAGTAGTTAGGTATATCAATGGATTAATATATGATATATAGTATGAAGTCAGTCTATTAAATCTGAAAATTGTAGAAGATGCATATCAAGTAGCTTTGATGGTAGAAGAAAAATTATTTGGAAAACAGAACCAGAGAAATGGGGGAAAGAACATAGTAAGGGGAAGAGGGTCTCCTAGTAGTGGATATAGGACTTCCAAATATGGAATTGAGGGTTCTAGTAGTTAGTCAACCTAGAGAGTAGGATTCAGAGGAGGCATAGGTAGAGGGGGGAATAGAGAGGTAAAGTGTTATTCTTGTGGAGAGATTTCACATATGTCTTGGAAGTGTCCAAGAAATTAGTCTTCTGCTCAGAGAAATGTGAATGTTGTAGAGGCTCAGAAAGAGACAAAATAAGAAACATAGATGAATAACCCTCCAGAGGAAGGATAATCTCTTATGTTGAAGAGAGTTCTAATAAAATCAGAGAAGTAAGTACATGAACCATCCCAAAGGAAGAATTTGTTCAAAACAAGGTGTAAGTCACAAGGTAAGTGTTGTAAAATGGTTATTGATAATGGTAGTACAAATAATTTGGTTTCCATTGAGATGGTAGAGAAGCTGGGATTGAAGAGGCTGAAGCATCCCACTCCCTACAAAGTTCCTGGTTGCAGAAAGGAAATCAACTCTTGGTGAATGAGCAGTGTAATGTGGAATTCCAGATTGGTACTTACAAAGATGAGATATTATGTGACATAATGCCTATGGATGCGTGCCATATACTCTTAGGAAAGCATTCACAGTATGACAGGAAAGTTGTTCATGATGGGAGGATAAATACTTATTCTCTATAGAAAGATGGGAAGAGACATACTCTGTCACCCTTGGAAGATGAAACAGTTCAAGAAGGTTCAGGATCAAGTATTTTGTTGATGTTTGGAAAATATTTATTGCAAGAAGTTCAGAAAGAGGAGGATTTACATTTTCCTCTTGTTGGTAAGTGAAAGGTAATTTTAACTTCTACAAATTTAGATGATTTTCTTGATAAAGTTAAAACTTTTCTTGATGAGTGTGATGATATTATTGTGGATGAGATACCAAATTATTTACCCCCTATGAGAAGTATTAGTCATCACATTGACTTAATACTTGGTGCAAGTTTACCTAATAAAGCAGCATACAGATTAATTCCTCAAGAAAATGAAGAGATCAAACAACAGGTGTGGGAGTTTTTGGAGAAAGGATTGGTGAAAGAAAGTTTGAGTTGTTTTGTAGTACCCACTGTACTTAGTCCAAACAAAGATGGTGGATGGAGAATGTGCATTGACTCCAGGGAAATAAACAAGATCACTATCAGGTATAGATTCCCTTTCCAGGATTGATGATATGATGGATTGTTTAAGTGGTTCAAAAATATTTTTCCAAAATAGATTTGAAAGTGGATATCATTAGATTAGGATAAGGAAAGGTGATGAATGGAAAATGGAATTTAAAACTAATGATGGTTTGTATGAATGGTTGCTGATTCCATTTGGGCTTACTAATGCACCCATTACCTTCATGAGGTTGATGAATGTGTTTTTAAAAGAATTTACTTGAAAATATGTGATAGTGTATCTAGATGACATTCTAAATTTCAGTGAAAATAGAGAGGAGCACTTAAGACATCTTAAGTTGGTGATGAGAACTTTGTAGAAGGAAAAGTTGCTGATAAATTTGAAGAAGTGTATTTTCCTGAAGAAAGAGTTAGTTTACTTAGGATTTGTAGTTTCAAAAGAAGGATTGAAGATGGATTCTAAAAAGGTACAAGCAATTCTAAATTGGCCAGTTCCAAAGAATGCTTATGAGGTAAGAAGTTTCCATGGACTTGCTAATTTCTATAGAAAGTTCATTAATAATTTCAGTCAAATTTGTGAACCTTTGATAGATACTTTCAGAGGAAGTAGAAAACCTTTCAAATGGACTGAAGTAGCTGATAGAAATTTTAAGTTGTTGAAAATAAGATAACTGAGAAGCCTATCTTGGCTTTACCTAGTTTTTACAAAGTGTTTCAGGTTGAGACAAATGCTAGCGGAATAACAGTGGGAGCAGAGGCCAGTGGCATATTTCAGTGAGAAATTGAATGAAGAAAAACATAAGTATTCTTCATATGATAAATAAATATGTGTTGTTGTGTAGGTTCTTAAGAAATGGATACATTATTTGATTCTTAAGGAATTTGTGTTGTATTCTGACAATCATCCTTTACAGTTCATAAACAGGTAGCCTAAGTTAAACCAAAGACATGTTAAATGCATAGAATTTTTGCAGAACTTTACCTTTGTTATCAAAAATACAAGTGGTAAGGCTAACAAAGTTGTTGATTCTTTAAGCAGAGTAAATATGGTATTGCAAGAACTTAAGGTCAGTACTTTGGGGTTTGAAAATTTGATTGATATGTATAAGGAAGAATTAGATTTCAAGGATATATATGTTGCTTGTAAAAATCCAGTTACCCATAACAGAAACCAGTGGTTATATTATATGTTGCAGGAGGGTTTGTTGTTCAAGGATAGTAAATTATGTATTCCTAAGTGTTCAATGATGGGAGAATTTGATTCGGGAAAATAATAGTGTAGGACCATCATGACATCTTGGACAAGATAAGACTTTTGATCTTGTGAGTAATTTTTATTTTTGGCCAAAGATGCAGCATGATGTGATAAAATTTGTTGAAAGATGCAGAATATGTCAGCATGCAAAGGGGAGAAGTCAGAACATAGGATTGTATCAATCCTTTCCTATTCCAGCTAGGCCTTGGGATTCCATAAGCATGGATTTTGTTTGAGGTTTTCCTAGAACTCAGAGAGGTCATGATTCAATATATGTTGTGGTAGATAGATTTTTCAAAATGGCTCATTTTATTGCATGTAAGAAGACTAATGATGCAACCAACATTGCTAATTTATTCTTTTCTGAAAATGTAATGTTGCATGGGTTGCCTTTGAGTATTGTGTCTGGTAGAGACAAATTTTTCTAGTCATTTCTAGAGAACTCTATGGAAGAAGTTGCGGACTAATATTAGTTTCAGTTCTACTTATTACCCTTAGACTGATGGACAAACTGAAGTGGTAAATAGGAGCTTGGGAAACATATTGAGAATTCTAGTGTATCAACATCTAAACAAGTGGGATTTGGCTCTTTCTCGGGCTGAGTTCGCATATAATGATTCACCCACAGAAGCATAGGTATGAGTCATTTTCAAATTGTCTATGGGATGCATCCAATAGGTGTGTATGAACTTAGAGATTTGGGAAATAAGGAAATGTGAAGTGTAGAGTGTGAAGACTTTGCAGTTAGTATGCATGAGATGTAAGAGAGTATCAAGAAAATATTACAGGAAAGTGCAGGAAAGTATAAACAAAGAGCACACTTGAAGAGAAGAGAAGTGAATTTTTAGGTTAAAGATTTACTGATGGCCTATCTTAGAAAGGAAAGGTTCCCTAAAGGAACTTACAATAAATTGAAGCTTAAGAAGATTGGACCTTGTAAAGTCTTAAGGAAATTTTTTTGGAAATTCTTATGAGATTGAACTTCCTTCTGACCTTTAGATTTCACCAATTTTTAATGTTTCATATTTGTATCCTTTTAAAGATGCAGGTATCTAGACAGATGGTATGAATTCATATGGAGATTATTTAGCTATAGATTGCAAGTACAACTTCCACAGAAAGAACAACCTCATATTGAAGCTATCCTTGACAGAAGAATCCTAAGGAAGACAAGAAATAACACCTTCTTTAAATACTTTGCCAAATGGAAGAATCAGCCTACTTAATATGTAGCCTGGATGACAGAGCAAGAAATTTCTAAGTACAATGTGCAGCATGAATATTTAATGAAGATTTGTTTTTCTTCCCTAGGAGTATGATGCAGAAGCATCTGACTCAAGACTCCGTTGACTAATGAGTCAACCTGCCATGAAATCTCTTATGGAAGGATTGAATTCATTGTTAGATATATAGGGTTAGTTTTAATTTGCAATAAGTGGCGGTATGCCCTTGTTCTCCTCGATCCCTACGTGGAATTCACCAAGGATCAATCTTTGCTGATAGGGTTTGTTTTTATTAGGTCCTCAAATCGAACCTAGTCAAATATGACAAGGTTATTGATTGTTATGAAACATTAAATGAATGTGTTATATAAGGGATGAGTGAGGCATGCACAGAAGAGTGAGTGAGGAGTGAACAAAGTAGATTTCTCTGTGTGATTTAATTGCTAATCATTTGAATAAAGAACATAGGATCAAAATCTGTATGTATTTTGATGAATTCATGTCTTCATCAAATCCTGTGAGAATATAATTCATCTCGTATTCACTCTTGAAATTATGTGTATGAATTTTGTGGTTTTGTGTTGCCTAATTTCTAAATCATAGAAGAAATTTATCTTTTTAGTGATCAATTTGGAGAAATTATGAAGACAGATCTTGGAGAAGATCGGATGGTGGGGAAATATCGTGACGAAGATCAATAGTCACAATTCATCCCACAGCTAAGGAAGATATTCCAAAAATTATGACCACGATCCGCACTTAAAACCATATCAACGATCAAGATCGAATCCGTGAGGATCGACGACACAAAAAGACCGAAGGGAGGAAGACGGAAGAATATAAATTTCAGTTTTGAAAGGTGCAAGTGCCTAGTTACAACTTCCGAACCGAAAGTGTGGAAGTGCAGGGAAACATTGATCCAAGGGTTTCAAAAGTTGAAACATGAAGTTTTGACTTCCGATTCCTGCATCCCAGAAAGTTGGAAAACGCAGAAGGTGGAAACTCTATTTTCACTAGTGTGAAAATTCGATTAGAAAAATTTTGATTCCCGCATCCCGGAAATGCGTAGGCAGAAATGCGCATTTTACAGAAATTAGGAAACTTGAAAAGGAGATTTCTGATATCTGATTTCTACTAGGGGCAGAAAAAGAGAGTGAGGAGACCCTAAACTCCACTACGGAAGGAAGTTAAATAGTGAGGAAAATTGTTTAACACTTGAAGTTTGGCATGTTAGTTATCAGAGAGTTGAATTTGGGGTCTAAGAATGAACTAGTGCCATCAATATTCTTCTTAGATCTGTAGTCTACAGGAAAAACAAAATCTGTTTTATATATTATTTTGGTTCATGTAGCTTATTAATATACTATATTTTAACTCTGTTTAAATTAATTCTTCTTATGCTTTAATTTATACAATCATGTCCCTTCTTATTAATCATAACTATGTTTATGAATAATAAACCCTTCTTAATAATTAATATTCATCATCTAACAGTCATGTATCTTCATCATGACTCTTCAGAAAAAATATTTCACAATTTCCTTTCCACAATGACCTTTCTGCAAGAGAAATATTTCCACAATTGCTTTTCCGTAACTATACTTCCGCAACCTTCCTTTCCACTTCCGCAATTACCTTTCCATAATGAACTTTATGCATTTTTATTTCTACAAAATGTCTTTCTGCTTCTGTAATTACTTTTTTGAAAACTCCTTTGGTAATTAACCTTCCACAATTGCGGGTTGCGGGAATTCCTTTCAACATTTTTGAAGTAGGCTTCCCCAATTAACTTTTTGCAATTGCGGATTATGAATTAAGGGTGTGCATTTCCAAAATTTCAAAACTGAATTCTATAATTATGCGACCGCAATGTGCTTTCCGCAATCGGGTTGTGAATTGTGGATTGCATATGTGCCTTCCAAATTTTTTCGAAATTGTATTTCGCAATATCTGGTACAACCGTATTTGGTTGGACTGTTAAGAGTCGAATCCGACTTTCATGATGAATAATAAAATAGGAATAAATTTATAGATGATGGATGTAGAATTACACTAAAGATCACCTTTACAAGGCTTGAGCAAGCATATTGAAGGGTTATTCCCTTTCACTAGTAACTTAATAATCTATTTATTTATAAATAATAATATTATTTAAATATTCACAACATTTCCATCCTCTTGGGAAATATTTGTCCTCAAAGCTTGAGTATTTTCCTAATGTTGTCCTTTATTTTGATTCAGTGTCGGTATTAGAATCAGATGAGATTTCTTTTGTAGAGACTTGCACTTCCTTTCCATCGATGACTCTGCAGTGTATTGTCTGACTGTTCCTACATTTATGTCCTAGGGTCCAGTCATCACCGCATCGAAGACATATGTTTTTCTTCTTTTTTCTATGATCACGTGACCAATTATCTTCACAACTTACCTACATTGTGTCTCTTTTTCTTATCGATAATGGTTATCACCTCTTGTTTTTATTGCTTCTAATTTGCGTTCTAAGGATTTTTCTTTGTCTTTCTACTTCTACGTTAGGTATGTCATGCAACTTTTAATTCTTTTTGAAGGTATGGTCTAACACCTCCTAAATAGGTTTCAAGTTTTTATTTTGTCAGACAACCCAAATACTCGTGTCGATAAGGATTCCATTGATGTGTGAATTCCTCAACGTTTCTGACCTGTTGTAATCTGGTAAGTTTACTGAAAAAATTCATCTTCTCTAATTCCTTGAAACCTATTAAAAAATCATTTTTGAACAAGTTCCAGGTGTAGGAAAAATTGTCTCTCTTCCACCATAAGTAACAATTAAAGGTGTTCCCTTCCATATGCATTGATGCATATTTCACCTTCTCCTCGTCAAATTGAATATTGTAAATGTCGAAGTATTCTTTCACTTTGTTTAGCTAGGAAATGCATTGGTATTAACTTTGATTGTATTTTGACAACTCTATTTTTTCCTTAGGTGGTTACACTATGTAAGGATGATATTGATTTTCATTTTCTTTACGATTTGATGGTATCTCGGAGCTATTGGACGATGCAACCGACATATTTGAACTGCTCTGTTGTTGGCGATGATTTCTAGCATTTTCCTTCTCTACTATCTTACTGATAGCGTCTATTTTGTTGTTTAATCATGCCTCCATATCTGGCAGTACTTTTGTTTCTATCTCTTGCTTAAGCGTCGCATTGTTAATATTATTTCTTTTTGAAAATCTTATTGATTCTTGGCAAGTGTTTTCTGTGTGGAAACATGAAATGAGGCATCTAAAATGTCTGGACTGCTGACATGGTTTCTACTAGGAATTAGTTTTTGTAACACCTCCATTAATGTATTATGGTTTTGTTCCATGGTGCTCAAATTCTATGTTATGGTGTTCATTTTGTCATCAAAGTCTTTTTGTTTCTTGTTCATGATCAATTTTTCATCTAGCCTTCTTTCTAGTACCATAACAATTTCTCTTTGATCTCTTTCTTCAGCACTGCATTGTTATTTTTTATCTCTTCCTTCAAGATTTTTTGGTTAGCGATGAGGGACTTGATGTCCTTCTCCATTTTTTCGATTTGGTATTTTAGTTCCACCATGGTCTTGGACCTTGTATGTAGAGGTGTGTACTTCAACGCTATTTTGGGTTATGGTGTGAAAGGGGATATATATATATATATATATATATATATATATAATTATTATATTATATATTTTATTTTATTTATTATAATGTTGGGAAATAAATATATTTTTTAATAAAATGAATATTATAATGTTATAATAATATGTAATATTTTAATTTTTATTAAAAATATTTTTTGCAGGCGGGAATGGAATGGAAGCACAAATGGTAGTAGTGACGTGGAGTGAAGTGAGTTGGATTATAGGCTACGTGGAGGAGAAGGAAGGTTGGTGGATTTTTGAAGGTGTGGATTGGGAGCAAGGGTGGAGTAGGTGGAGGGAGGACAAACTGTGCAGGTCGAAGATGCAGGGAGGGGGGAAGTGATGTGTAGAGGGAGAGAGCTAGAGGAGGACGCTGAGGAAGAGATGAGGTGGAATAGTGTGCATGCAAGGAGATAGTGTGGAGTGCATAGAGGAGATGGATCACGATGGGAGCAAGGATAGGCAATGCGTGGGCATGTGGGTGATGGTGTGAAGAAGTGAAGCAATGGGAATTAGTGTTTGATGTGAAGGGACATGAAGGGTGAATGGAGCTAAACATATGGGCATGTGTGAAGGGGAGAGTGGAGAAGAAGCATGGGTGAAGAGGGTGGAGAGCAGTGAGAGCGGGTGGAAGAGTGCCTAGAGAAAAGAGGGGTAGAGTTGATGGAGAAGCGGGGAGAAGAGGGATGGATGAGGCAAATTCGAGCTTAGTGGCAAAGGGGTGAAATACGCTTTGATACCACTTGTTATAACCGTATCCAGTTGGACTGTTAAGATTTGAATACAAATTTCTTGATGAATAATAAAATAGGAATAAATTTATAGATGATGGATATAAAATTACAATAAATCTCCCCTTTATAAGGCTTGAGAAAGTATAGTGAAGGGTTACACCCTTTCACTAGTAACTTAATAATATAATTATTTATAAATAATAATATTGTTTAAATATTCACAACAATATCCTCCCACAAATATCTTTATGCAACTCCTGTGAACCATTGATCTATCTTCTCTCCTTTAATATGGATCGTCCAACTTTGTCTAATTTACTATTTTCTTTTAAATGAGACCATGGTTAGATATCCACTTCAACAAGCTATAGCCTGACAAGATGGGGTAGGAATTTTCCTTAACCTATGTGTTATCACTCAAAATATACCTAAGGTTGTGAAAGGTAATCTCAAGGTAACAGCAAAAACCATTTTTAGAAAGAAACTAGCTTTATTTCCAGAGAGGGATCTCTCAAATATAAATTTAACAAATGGCAGATGTTAGAGTCAACAATTTTAAGTTATGCAGATGTTTGAAACAACACATATAACCATTGGGAAATGGAGTCAAAATAGATAAAGATAATACAAATCTACCTACACAGAATCTCCACAAAAGAAAGATAATTATTCAGCTACATTCATTCATTGATTTTTAGTCGATAAGAAAGAAACATGAACAGTCCATCAATATAGAGCATCACAAGATGAATTCCATATCAAATTTAGAGGAAATGTTTGTGAATATCTAAAACAACAGCCAAAGCATACATGTATGAATTCTGAAACTATTAGACACTACGTTCAGACATGAAAGAAAATAGAATGGAAGGTAAACACTTAGAAAACATTCCCAAGGAAAGAAAGCAAAGGATGTAACATAAACAACACATGAATATTTGAGGATCAAAAAACATTTGGCTCTGTAATTTTATTTCAGAAAGGTTCTCACAAAAAACATCAAACCAATCTTACGGGTTCCAACCCCCAATACATTAATAAAATTCAAATATGTGCAAAAAATAGTTTCTTCCAAGAACATCAATAACCAACTAATCTGTTAATCATAAGTTCTTGTAACCATATCCCTAATAAATATGAATAATAATTAGATGCTTTGTTTGAAATAACAGATTGCTTGATTATAGAAAACTCCATAACTACAAGGCATCACGAACAAACAGCTTCCCAAAACTGCAACACCTATCTTCATGAATGTAGTATGTATTTGGTTTTCCCAAATTTTTCCACGATTTTCCACTGTTCCACATTTGGTGTGTCGTACTCTGTCATTTCTCTTATTCACACCTCCAAATCCACATAAGATTCATAAGACACAGCTGGTAATCATTTTTTAATAATTAAAAACCTGTCCAATATTTCAAAGTCTTTTGTCAACTTTTCAACAATAAACCTTTCCTGTCAATCCTTTGACTAAATATTCAAATTTAGAATAATCCATGCGATTTTGTACCAATAAGCTATGATATTGTTCTTGGGAAAAAAATCATCCTTCGTCATCCCAAAAAGAAGGGGGACCATCATCAAATAAATCTTTAAAAGCCGTCCTAAAATCCTTGATTTGAGAAGACATTTGATTCGATTTATCCTGCGTGACTTTCATAAGTTGATGTTTATTGATAAACTTCTTTGCCCATAACACAATTGCTACCCTGTCTTTAATCCTAATGTCCTGCAAATTCTGATATGTCAGAGAATTCAAGAAATTCATGGCATTATGAGCAGTATTCAGAGGTTTCTTTTCCATAGTTTCATTTTCCAATTTCAATCTTTGAGCAGCCAAATTTACCAGTGCACTTTCATCATCAATAAAATTTATATAATGCCTAGATTTGGTGATTTCCACAGACAAAGTATCCCTTATCAAATGTTTAGCTCCCTGTAAAGGAGCTCTTCTTGTATTTATCTCCTTTAATTAATTGATTTTTTTCTATAATTGGCTCTTATCATTCCATGCTTTATTCTTCTGTTCAATGATTTTAGCCAATTCTGACTTGATATTCTCATTCTCATCTTGCAATTCTTTAATTTCCACTTCTTTCAATCTCACCTAAGACATAGGAACTAATAAAGCATCTACATAAAAATTATTAATGGTTTTTCAACATTAACAAGGGGTAAATCAGTATCAACGAAGGGTTGATTCATCAATTCTTCCATAACCTCCTTCTCATCATTTTGATCTTTTTTCAACTATGCAATCTGAGCTATCAACTCAACCTTTTTTATTTCCCACTTGTCTTTCTCCTCTTGCAGATTCAATTATTTTCCTTTATAATGCATCATTTCCTGGTAGACTTTCTCTTTTTCTTCCTGTGATGCAAATAATTCTGAAGATTGAACATGTTCAGCGTTAGGGACCTTAAGCTTCTTTTTCAACACCTGAATGGTATTATCCTTCTCTTCTAGAAGCTTCTTCGTCGCTTGCATATTATTTGGTTTAGTCCCTAAGCTTATAATATCTCCATGTAACTTTTTCATTTGAATCAAATTGGCCTTATTTTCAAATTTCTCATGTTTCAATTGAATTTCCATTTTATCTACAAGAGACTGTAATTTAGTAATTTTCACAATTACATGTAAAAAATCAGAATAAATAACATCTTTGGTTTGTTTTTGGAGTTGTATTTTATCAGGAACACTGATTTTGTCTAGCTTCACCTCCATTTCAGACACTTTCTTATCACTTACCACAACAAATTTTAGGGTATTCTTCTCTGCATCTCGAGTAGAAATCAATGAAGTTTTTTGTTTGATTAATTTCCTAACTCAAGGAAGCAGATTCTTAGTTTCCCCCAATGACTGTGTTTCTTTATCATCATAACTCGACATTAACTCTATCCTGGTTTTGTAACGAGAATTGGACTCTATTTTACTTTCCTGTCCAAAAGGATATTGATGCATTTGCACATAATTTTTCTGAAACAGGACCATTTTCTTTAAATCTTCTGAAAATATTTCTTCTGAAATAGTTAGCTCATCCTAAGGATGTGTTTTGATATTTTTATTAGAAATCTCTTCATTTACGTCCATGCCATCTGCTTAAGAAAGAGTCCTTTTATTCATAACACTGGAATTAACAGACGTTTGAATTGATACAGCCAATCCGTCCCTCTTATCTTCATTAACTTCTGTATTTTCTTCAAAAATTAGATAGATTTTCCATTTTGTCTAATCCTTGAACAATTTGATGATCAAATGGCTTGTTTTTGTTTAGTTGCTTCCTCTGAGAAATAATATGGTGTGGGTCATAATTCACTTTTTCCTCTTTTTGAAAATCCATAACTTCTAATAATTTCTCAATCACTAACAGAGTGATTTTATTCTTAAAAATGAAAGGACCGAATTTGAGAGGGAATTTAACATTAGAATATTTTTTAAATGCTCTGAAATGTTCCTCTTCGGCATACAACTTTTGTCTCATGAACTCTAATGCAAATATTCTTGGCATCAAGAAAGCAGGTAGCCTGTATGGTTCTCTAGTGAACCCATACACTCTAAGAATAGTAAATTCTTTATGCAAAAACCAATCTCATGTTTTGTCTTTTGAAGAATATTGTAACATAATTCTCATGTCTTCCAACAACCTAGGTAAGACATCATAGAAAATCATTTTGTATATCTCATCCATAATTGTATTCATGACCTCGAACATGTTGATTTGTTTTCGAAGGTCTGGAGAGAACATGGTAGATAAGAACTACAACTCTGACACATTAGAACATAATAACATGTTCATCAAATATGATTGGTACCTAAATAACCTGACTTTAGGAAATTCAACCAATTGGGTATGGATGAATTTGGATAAATACTCATCAAGATTGAAACAACGGACTGAATTGGATTCATGGTCAGTTGAACCTATACTTAGCAAAAAACCTAAAATGACTTCATTGACCTGCGTATCATCATCGAAACCCAAAACCTAACTAGCAATTGACATGACCAATTGGACTTCATCTTTGAAAATATTGACATTGTATGGAAAAAATAAACCCTCTAACGACTGACCAACTTTTAGAATACTGGATAAAACTGACATCTAACTTCAGTTTTGCAATTTTTATTAAATTGAATTAGGACTTGCTCATTAAAGGATTCATGGTTTACATGAAAAATATCAGGTAGACTCAACATCCCGCAAACAGATTTTGCATCAATTCTACAGAGGATTTTTGAAGTTGTATGACTCATAATAACTCTTTCAGAAGACGAATAACTATTCGCACACCACTCGACAAATTCAAGGAAAGGTAGGGTTTGTAAAACAACAAAGTAATACAAAAAGGAATTGCAGACATTTAGGATATCATTTCCCTATGACTTATACTGCCATAAACGTTCTTTTGAGACTGATACACTGCATACTGATAGAATAGGGTCAAACACATTCCTTTCCCTATCAATAACCACTTCTTCTCTCTCATATAAAACCATGCAAAATATCCATGAACTCTACTCCTTCTCCATAATAAAACAATGGCAATAAGTCTTCAACAAAGTCTCGGAGTTTCAAGGCTTACCTGGTAACTGTTAGATACATAGAAGTTGACTTTCGGAAAAAGATGGCGCACCGTCCCTTCTTCTTTTCACCAGTAGCGTGCAAAAAAAATGACTTTACCTTGGTCAACTCACCTTTAATACAATGAATAATGATTCCGGGACCTCCAACAAGTTGTTTTTCCTTTACCACTTTCCACAGCGGAACTCACTGAAAAACGCCTCGTGGAAAGCGGTTTGAATTTCTCTATCGCTCATCCATTTTAATTATCTCACAAGTTTGAGCTCTAGAGTAGACTATAACCGTTGATAATATTTCATTCTCCTATTTAAACTATTGGATCAAATCCATTCTACGCAATCTGCCAACCTTTCTCCTCGTTCAACCGTGCATATTCACATCACGGATTACCTTATAACCTAAGATTTAATTTTCTTTATCTCTTGGCCGTCAATATTTCTATCATGTTAACCCATTCCTATTCTCCGTCAAAACCTTTTTCTTGTGCAACTTTTCCCAGCGGATCAATTTGCAACCGTAGATCTGCACAATCACAAATCTACACCCTCTAATTGTGGAGTGAATTAATAAAAGTGTGCATTTTGATAAAGACTCATGAATTAACCTTTTACCAATTTTTAATATATTCCTTTATCATTTCTTGATTATATCCTTCCTCAATTGTTCAACATAGAGGATTTTAACACTATGAATTATGGAGGGAATTTCCTTAGGGAAGTTTTGAATAATATTTCCGTACTTAGTCAATTTCAAAAGTTTCACAAAATTGCCATACTTTTCCATAATGATGTTAGATTGCACCACTAACTTCATGATAGCATCATAACAACATCATGTGTCTTTCCAGCTTGATCACACATGCCACATCATCATGCATTCCATGTCATCACTTCCTTTGTTATTCCTTTATCTTATACAGAGTTTTCCTTGCCATCATTTCCTTGGTTATTCCTTTGTCATTACCGAACTCCTTTGACATCAATGACAACTATATTCAACACTCTCCCCCTTCGGCATTGATGGAAACATCTAAACATTCTCCCCCTTTTACAACAATGACAAAGGATAACCTATTATTCCCTTGTTGTAACCATCTTGATAGAGAATTTCCTATCTTTCTTCTTTTTGACAATTGCCCTTGCCAATATATCTCCTCTTTTAAGAAATTCAGGTCTTTGCTTATCTTCCTTTTGTTAACTAAACTTGGTACTAATAATTTTGTTATGATCTAGTTAACATCTTTATTTACTTTCTTGTAGCGAGTCTTTGAAGGAGAACATGGATGATTAGTTCATAGACTCCCCCTTTCATGTTCCTCCCCTTTGTCAGCATTTTATACTCATTTTAGTTATGAATTTTGGATCATAGGCTTCATGGTATTCATGGATCACCCACTTTAACACTTTCATGTTACTTCATTTTGTCACATGGATGGTCTCTGGCAAAGTCTTCTTTTTCAATTTGTCACTTCTACACTTCTTCTTGTCTTTGAGGAATATAGATTTTACCAAGTATTTATTATGACTCTCCTTCTTCTTGTTTTGATGGAAACCTCAAAACATTCTTTTCTTCTTACCAACTGATATTTTTCAAGTACCAATTTCATTTTTCCGATATTAAATCCCCCTAAGTATATAATCCCCTCTAATGTTCAATTCAGGGCTCTATTCTAGGTCATGAGAGTTTTTGGAAGATACATCCACCATCATCACTATATTCTTCTTCATCATCTTCATCTTCATCAACATATTCTTTTACATATTCATCTTGTTTTCCCTGATAATGGATTTCATTTTTATCTATAACACTATTATGCTCATCATAATCTTTAGAAACTTCACTGATGTTTCAAAATTGTGTTTCTTCTGAGTCTTTGTAATATGAATTTATTCTCCACATCTTTCCATGAGGTACCCTGCTTACTGGACTTTTATCATTTGATGTGTTTGTGTCTTGTTTCCTTCTCAAACTTTGATCTTTTCCCTTGGTTCTACAATTGGCAACCTTGTGACCAAACTTATAGTAGAAATGACAATATCCAAAGGAAGCCTTTTTATATTTAGAGAATATTTGATCTTTCTTCTTGTAATGGCTATTTTAATTTGCATATCTTCTCAAAAATTTTATATGTGAAGAGTTCTGATGACTGGATTTAATCTTCCTATAATTCTTCTATTGCTTGGGTGTATTCTTCTTATAGACATGAAACTTTTCATATGCTTTGCAATTCTGGGCTTTATGTCCAAATGAATTACTAGAGTGGAAATGACCAAAAAGGATATGCTGATATCTACTTGTCATTGGTATTCTAGGCATCATATATTTTCTTTGTAAGAGAGTAGCATATTTCTTACTTTCTTTCTTCTTGAGTGTAGTAGCATAGATTCTTTCATCTTGGTTTATGAAAGAGGAATATTCTGGCTTCTTTTCTTTGTTATATCCTAATCCAGGTTTATCGCTTGATGGTATTTGGATACTTAAGGTATCATCTAAAATACTTGAGTTTTTCTCAAATTTTGATTGAACATATTTCTCATCAATATTCTTTCTAAGGTGCATAATCTCTTCATTAAGCCTTCCAGATTCTTGTATTCTCTTTTTGAGCTGCAAATCTAGGTCCTCTTCAATCTTCTTGGCCTCTTGAAGCTGGGTCTTCAAGTCACTAATCATTTGGTTTGAATGTTTGTTCTTTTTCCTGAATTTTTCAAGTTATTCAAGAGAACTAATAGGTTTTAGGTATACTTCTCCTTTCTCATCTAATTCACTATATTGATCTTGAGTTTCTATTCCCATGAATATAATTTTTTCATCTTCATTGTCTTCCTTGGAATAGAAGTTTTTCTTTTTTTTCTTAAATTTATTCTTGTACATTGTCTTACTCTTTTGATCTTTCTTATGACAAAAAGTTTCATCGTCATCATCATTATCTTCTTGTTTTGGTTAAGGACACTTTGGGGAAAAGTGACCAATCCTTCTACAATTAAAACACTTCAAGTGTAGCTTCCCTTTGTACTTGGCAGTACCTCTTTCAAGTTTCTTGATGAAAAGAGATTCTTCATCCTATAGGTTCTCTAATAAGGCTTCATACTTCTTTGAATCTTTTGAAGATTTAAATGTTGCTTCTTTATTTGATGGACCATCTTGTCCTGTTCTCATCTCATATGTAGTAAAGATCCCATGTAGTTCATCCACTATCATAAGGTCAAGATCAACTTGTTCTTCTAGAGTAGATAATTTTGATTCATACTTCATGAGCATGGTTCTTAGTACTTTGTCAATGAATTCTCTCTCCTTTATTACTCCTCCAAGGCCTCTAATAGCATTGAAAAATTTCATCTACTCTTAAAAGATATTCTGCAATATTTTCTTCCTCTTTCAATTTTAGACTTTCAAACTATTCTTTGTATGTCTGAAGTTTGGATTGTTTGAATTTGGATACTCCTTCATAGACATATTTTAATTTTTCCAAGGAATGTTTGGTTTTCTTGCATTGCATGACTTTTATAAACACTGAATTTGTTAACCCACTTAAGATTGCATTCAAGGCTTTTGCATTGGCCTCATATTGATATAGTTCATTTTTTGTCTATAGGTAGTTTGTCTGGTACTTTGTACTCTTTTTGAACAGACCTATAGACTTTGTATCTAAGAGACATTATATGAAACTTCATGCTAACACTCTATTATGCATAATTATCTCATATAAATAATGGAGGTATGTTCATGGCTAACCCTTCTTGTTGATCCATAACGGTTTTTAATTGGATCTTCCTTCCATATATTAAACTGTAGTCAATCTGCATCCTGCTCTAATACCAATTGTTGGACTCATGATTGTCATTAGAAGAAAATCCACATGTCTTAATCTCTAGCACAATTGATAGAGTTAGGATCTCGAGAAGTGATTAATACATGTCATGAAACTCACTGGGAGCGTTGAACCCAATGTCCAACTGGGCTATGATTCCACCAGAGTTGAAGATGAAAGAGGGTACTGTGGGAAACTAATCCTTTGCTTCCAAGTGTCAACCTTAGAACTCACCCAAATTCTATCATGTGATTTAAATAAACTAATTATATCCTTTTTTACTATTTCCCAATCATTGAATGCATGTGTGGGGTTGGTGGGAAAGGTCACTTCATGTAGTTATTGAAGCATGGGACCAACTACATTTTTGTCACAGTTATTTCAGCTGTTAGANTCTAAATAAAGCAGACAAGCGAGAATTACTCCAAGCAAAAAAAAACTCAAAGGCTTTTGAAAAAGCAGGCAGGGTGATCACCACAAGTCTTCAGACAAGTTACACAGCATTCATAAAGAGACACCACTCACAAACAGTGATTACCTGAAGAAGGGAACAAGCAAAAACTGACTTAAAAAATCCAAACTTCCAGGTATATGCGCGACTGTATATAAGGGCAGGTCGCGAATGATGCGCGACTATTCAGTAGAACAACCCGCGCATGCAAACTTGTATGCGCGACTGTCCACAAGGACAACCCGCGCATAGGTGTAAAAATCACAAATAAAGGTAGAAAAACTGCCTTAAGAAGGCAGGGGAGGAGTGCAATAAAACTTAAAAAATGTTCCTAAGTGGCAAGAAGGACCTGAAACAATGCAAAAGCTGAAAGAAATCAAGAGAAAAACCCCAAACAGACAAGGATANGTTAGGGGTCCTTTCTTCTATGGTTAGAAGATATGTTAGTTTTTTTTCAACATTATCTCATATCCCTTTGAGTTAACCTTCATTATCTTATTCTCTCACATAGATCTACACTATGCAGTGTTGTACATTATGGTTCCAGATAACTACTATATTGTGTATAACCCAACAAATTCTGATTTAGAGGGATCACTATAGATTTGGAAGGGGAATTTCTAGTTGTAGGTAAGCAGGGAGGCTAGGAAAGCTAGGAACCCTTACCCATTGAGTTATGTTGCTTATAGATTCTTGAGAATCCATGAATTGAGGTTTTAGGTCGCTCTCCAACAACATACACCACATTGGTCTCCTTCTATGCACAAACTAGAAGCACCTAGTGTTGTAAAGGAAAGTGTCCTATGGCTAGGGTTTAAGAGGCCATCAACGTACTGGGGTTGAAAGAGAGATGCACAATGTTCAGCAAGTATATAACAGCAAGTTTCAGAGATGAGAAAGATCCACACCTGATAAACTGAAGGCTGGTCCAAGCTTTCTCTTCAATCCTCTTCTTGCTCCTCTCGCTCCAAGAGACCTGCAAAACAAGTTATACCTTCCTCAAACCATTATGACCATACATAAGACAATGGT
>LPNX010663582.1:474980-492978 GCA_001517045.1 Pseudotsuga menziesii | reverse complement strand
GAGTCGCGCATACACAAAAAACGAATTTTTAAGGTATTTCTGGGCATTTTCAGACTTCGGTGTCTTCTGGAAAGTTTTAGCTAACTGAAATACCTTTCCAATGGTGCAAAAATGAGGTCAAACGGAGTTACAGAACTCAAGATATGGGTCCTCCAAGATAGGTGTTTTTACAGTGACTTCCATGAGGTGCCGACATGCGACGAAATCATGGGAAAGTGGTCACAGGTAGAGACGAAGGCAGAAATGTATTCCATAAAATCCAAGCTATAGTATTCTAGGCAAACCTCAATCCATAAGTGTCCTTTTGTGCGGCGACATAAGGAAAGTCGACACTCGGACGGAGAGGTGCCATTCTGGTGTATAACACCTAGCAATATGGATTACCCAAGAGAACCGTGGATCGGTGAAGGGGATACCTGAGCACATAAGGGTTTTGTGTGGGGTAGGTATTGTGGGATCCAAGGCTATGAGGCCTAAGTAAGATCCCTATAGATATGTGTATGAGCATTTGGCTAAGCATAGAGTGCATAACGTGTTTTGGGATAAGAGAGAGAAGCATGTAGGTGTTTCCTTGTCCCTAGTGGCCTCATAGGATACATTGGGGGTGACCTCTCAGTAGAAAGAGTATGTGTTGGGAAAAGTGCCTATAGTTGGGTAGAAAATCGCTCTTACACTATTATTTGCTTGGATTTGTGTTGGATAAATATAAGCATTATTTTATGTTTCAATGTGCAATATTTTTATTTGATGCCTTCAATGATTATGTTGTAATTTCCTGCTAGATGTGTGTGGATAAAGTTTATTTCCACTTTTTATGTTTATTTATGCATATACACACATATTTTAAATATTTTGAAATCATGATTTGGATATTGGCTGAAATTTGGAAGCATGAATCTAGATAATGTCCCCTCTTATGTGAGGGGGACATTACGTAGAGGAACTTGAATCCAAAATATTTATTGTAGGAATTGTATTATAAGTTGGTTGTTTCTATGCATGTTACAATGAGAAAAAAATCATTGGAGTTGTTATGATAACATAGATCCCCATAAAAATTTGAGAACAAAGATCAAATTAAATTTCATGGAGGATCCATGTTGGTGAGGTGTGTGAGTTATAAACCTTTTGTTATGGAGGATCCATGTTGGTGAGGTGTGTGAGGTATAAACCTTTTGTTATGTATCATACTAGTATTAAAGTACATGAATCCTTAACCATGATGAAGATACCAAAAATTTGAAGAGAAAGGAAATGCAACACAGTTAAAACATAAAATAAAGAAAGGCTGAAGGACCTACACTCCACTAATGTGCATATTGGAGAAGAGAACAAACTCTCAAAGGAGAATATCAAGATGTTCAAATCAAGGATGGAATATCTAGAAAATACCTTGATACCTCTATAAAATTGTTGTCATTGTTGAAGAATGATTTTTTGAACCCAATCTCCCCTCACTAGCGTCATGAAAGAATGAGACAAGAAAAGATTCCATTTTATGTAGTTTGGAGAGAAGGTAATTCAATTTGATAGTTGGTAGGAGGAAAGGCTCACTTAGATTATTACCCAATTGCATTGAGAGTTGGGAGAAAAGGAGCAATCTTTGAATAAAATACAAGTTGATATATAAACGATGAAGGAAGAAAAATAAATATTCCATTGTTGTTGCAAAAATCAACATTATAAAAAATAAAAGCATTGTAAGCTCATCTTTCTTAGACACTTGTCATGATTGTTTTTTAAAACAAGCTACCGTTCTTTTAATACTCTTTGGTATTATATGATTAGGAACATCCTTATAGACTATTTCTTCTTCCTTCCTCTTTCATGTAGGAGTGTTTCATAAAGAAGTGGTTAATCAATAACTCATTCTTAATATTAAGGTATATAATAGATCAATATATCAACACACATTTGATATCTCCAATTTTATCATTTTCAACCTTAACATATTTCCAATTTGTCCCTATAGTAGGGTCCTTTCCCTCGGCACTATTTATAAATCCTACAATATTTTTTGTGTCTATGTATGACCATCTATATACATGATGTGTCATGTATTCACTTCATCACCTCTTTCATTTGGAAATGATGTGTATACATATTTGAACTTAGACCATATGCTGACAACCTATGATTATATTCCACTAGTATCCTCCATTCACCACTAGAATATGATGGACCACGATATGAAATTAGTATCCTAGTGGTTTTTTTTGTTTAATTATTTCTATGTTTTGATATAATAATGTGGACATTTTTTACAATAAAGAGGCCCAAATTTTCCCCATGAATATTGGAGGGTCATATCATGTAGGCGTATCTCTAGAAGTAAAAAACTCATATACAATAGGTAGTTGATGATCACCATGCCAAGAACAATATAATTGATGATCAAGTGTGTCTTTGTAAATAGATCCTAACTTCAGGAAATTCATAATCTCCATCACATTCATTCTCATATGGTTTTTACTCCATCTTTCCCTTAATATTGTTTAAGCAATTTATGCATCTTTAAACTTGTTCTTGTTCTCTTACTCTTTTTCATTGATTCCTCATCTTCCGAGAAATTATATGTGCACATCTTAATTTTTAGATTTGTATCAATTAATAAATGTCCATTTCCCTTTAGGATGGAAGTTATCACTCCAAGAAACTTTAAACCACAAATTATCTTTTGCAAGTATTTATTATGAAAAATATTAATTACTCAAATAACATGAAATTGTGAATAAAATATTTATGCATATATATTATATCAAATTTGAACATTTCTTACCACAATTCCTACTGGATTCGAATCAATGGTAGGATGCATAGTACTCGCTTAAAGGCCATCATTTATGTAATGTAATTGTGCAGTTCCCCATTAAAATGCTTCCTTTCCATGTATTTTTTATTGTATGTATAGACTCCATTATCAAATTCTCTTCTATTCACTGTCAATCACGTGATTTAACAATATGAGGTCCATGTCATTTTTTGTAAGGTTCAAAAATTAATTATATTAAAGAGAATAATTTGTACATATCCAAGTCACCTAAGGACTATGTTTTAGCAATGTCTAAATCCCAGTAGAAACCATATGCTATCTAGTAACAAATAATCAATTTTTTTCCCAAAGAATAGTTGACAATAGTTCCCCCAAAGTTTGGGGGTTATGAATGAATAACTCAAAAATAATACACCCATCAAAATTTTGATTCTATCTTGAGGGCCTAACCATCTGGTTAACATTGGGAGGAGGAATCGAGGAAGGACCAACACCTAGAGCTTCAATTTTCACCTTGTCATCGGCCATCGTAGGGCACCTCTAGAACACGAGCTGAGTGCTTGCTATCGAGATAGAAGAATGCCTTTTGAATATATTTCATGTGAGAGACTGAGTGAGAGAATCAATATTAGAATTTACCTAATCACTTTCATCTCATTGGAACAAAGTGATATCCATAATACTAACTTCCAAATTAGACAGACAATCTTCCAAGGAGAGATCGTCATCCTGTTTCTTGAGCTACCCCTTAAGGAAGTTGTGTCCATTAGAGATTTGACTATATAGTAAAACCCTAGATTATTTGTGTGAAAAGTCTCCTTGGTGAGGGATGACCCCAAATCCTCCATGATTCCACCGAATTCCCCCTCCAAGTTCTCTGCACACAGGAATACTTTCATTTTTTTCAAATGATTTTCCAGACAGTTAGTACGAAAATGAGTCGAATCCTTGACATCGTGCTCGAAGAATCCTCAAATAATGTTAATCTCTTTCAAAGTGCACAACATGTGTGTGTGATAGGTCCCATTAACAGTCTTTTGGGGAGTGAATTTCTTCCTAACAATGGGGGCTTCGCACACCAGGAGAGCCTAGAGAGGATGCTTGTGAAATAAGAGTGCAAAACCATCAGCCTTCATCTAGGTGTATATACCAATTTTGTGATGGAATTTGTGTTGAGGTTGCTCTTTCCTATTATTTTGAATGAGAGTGCAATGCAGGTATTCATTGTGATCACCACCACATTGGATTTCGATTATGTTTTGCATAGGCAAGGATTCCTTCTTTTGTATGAACCAACTAGAGAATTCACCTCTATGATTAAACAGTGTACAAATGGTAAAGTGTTTAAGAGCTTGGGTTGGCACTGGTGGTCATGCTCCACGTGTTTGGTTGCATGGTACATCCTTCCCATCATCACATATGTTATACATGTGAGGTGATAACCCCATCCTATTGGAATCCTTCATGGGGGGATGCGTCTTGAGTGATTATGCGATGGAATTATTCTTTTAGAGCCTCTATTCTTGCCTCATCCCATGCTTGGTTGCACTCTTCCCCAAGGTGATCCACTCCCCAGTTGACCAGGTTTTAGGCGAGCTTGCTGGATTCTCATCTTACATTGTGGGTGGAAATAACTAGTGTACTGTATAGATTGGCTGCAATAAGTTCCATCTTGGAGGGTACACGCTAGCTAGGATTTATTTTGTTGAAATGGGATACAGTGAGGAGCTTATTGAGTATTTTGATCATCATCGTAAAGTCCTGCTTAACTACTATCTTATTAAATTGCTCATGTTTATATATTAGGATTCCTTTTAGCATTGCAAACATCTTATCCACTTTTTTACTATTGGTTCCCATCAATACAACATAAAATCTTATTATTTTTCTATTGTGATCTCTAGAAACACCACCATATGCTGCTGTGCCATGGTTTCCCTTGCTCGCACCATCAAAGTCAGTCTTCACAAATCCTTTGTCTGGGGCATTCCAAGTAGATGGGTTGATGGAAAAGGTCCTCTTGGGAATATTTTGTTGTGGCATGCTTGTTGGTTGCAATTATTAGGAACAAAGAATTACTAGACCTTGTAGAGAGCCTCACAGTCTAAGGGTGTCAATTGGGTGGAGTTGATTTCTTCTTGTATGATTGATTGGATTTTCCTCCAAACTTGGAGAATGGGGAGGCTGAAATTCTGAAATATTCTGGGATTCCTTTCCTTATATATTTATTAGAGTAAGAATCCCAGGAATACTTTCCAAATTCTGTTCACAATGATATTTGAAGAGATTTGGTCCCTATAGTTGATGAGTGTGTCTTTGATGCTGGATTGGTTGTGATCAGTTTGGAAAAAAATAATGGAACCATGATCCCATAATATTTTATTGATGTGGAAAGTGTTGAATAGGTGTTCAATATATTCTGAAGTTTCCTGACATAGGTAACATATGGAGGGTCCCCAAAATCCTTTTTTGAGGGGTTTGTCCTAGTTGAAAGTATGTTGCAAAGAAATAAGTCGTAAGGTGGATACTTTTGGCCACATATTTTCTTTCCAAATATTTCTCCAATTAAATTTTGGAGTTATCTTGTGCATAACCTGATAGAAGAGAGTAATTTTCCTTAAAATTGAAATAACCATTGCTAGAATATTTCTAGAAAAGGATGTCCCATCCTTCTTGGCAGGTGATCTGTCTATTTTGGAGTTATTCCCAGAAAATATTCCATTGTTCCTTTGTGATAATATTTGTCTATGAAGGGTGTTCCTTCCAGAGGAACCATTAAGAGTGGTTATCAACAGTGTCCAAAAGTGAGAAACAAGGAACCGACCTTCTCAAATGGTGTCTAGTCTCAGGATTGTAGATAACCCATAGATGAAATTTTTTCTCTTTGTTGCCAATATTAATTTCAGAAGAGGGAAGTGCAACAATCTTGGACCTACCAAAAATCATGTTTATGTATGAGCTATTTATTCTTCCAGGAAGCATTCTAAATCACCGAGTGTTACAGAGAGAAACTTCCTATGGCTTGGGGTGTACCACAACAGATAGCTAGACCTAAGAAATCAATCCCTTCCCAATATGCATGAGAAACCAAACATATAACACTAAAGGATATTGAATCATACCTTATTCTGGATGGTTGAAGTAGGTCCCCGTTGAGCTTTTTTCCAATCCCGCTTGCGCTAGCAATTTGATCTCAACAACAACAAACAAGACAAGCATGCTATATAATATGGTGTTAGATATACTCTAGCATATATGATCAACAATGTATAAGCAATTAAACATATCAATGTATTTAATATTCATTCAAATGCACATTATTGGACAGGAGAAGATATTTCTATTAATCAAATCAGATATTACACAAGTGACAACCTCTGTCGACATGTCTGCGAACCAGAGAAACCGATTCCTCCACCCGGGCCTCCACTAGCTCAATCCTCCATCTCTCTATATCAATATAACAAGAAAAGGAAAGCTTGGGAAGAACACAAAGTGCTCCAAAGGGACAAAGGGATGCAGACTTGAGTATATGCAAGCTACGCAACAATGGACAATAGTTTCCTTGCTCTTCAATTCCTCTTCTTCAATGTATCCAAGGGGTTCCTTATATAGCATTCCAAAGGGGTAATGGAGGGTCAAATCCGAGCGATATTGAGGCACATGGAAGGCCAAGATTCAAGTGGTCCAGACACACATCAAGGAAAACTCCAAAAATATTTGGACTTATGCACACATATCGATGTACGCAGGTTTCAGGTTAAAAGTCGCGTATACGTGTGAGTATGGGATTAAAAGTCACGTACATCAATAAACATGTGTTTTTAGGGATGAAATTGGAAACATCAAAGTATAATATTAATCCATGGGGTCCAAATATTCTGCAAAGGGACAGGAAAGGCCATGAATATGTGATCTATCATGTGTGGTAAAATCAGCTGTAACAGATGCCCCCTAATGTGTGAGGTCAGAGGGGTAACATGATGGCTGAAATACATTATAAAATCCATCCCAAAAGTGGAGTGATGAAGAACCAGGTGGAAGAACTAGCCATCCATCAGTATAGTACAATAATCAATCTTTGCATATGACTACAAATACATATAGCAGTCCCATATACATAAAAGTACAATGGCCATGAATAGGCATGATATACAAAATGTGACATGTGTGGTAATCGCCATGTACAATATATAATAGATAAGAATATCCATGATGAATATATACAATGGATCAAGATCTCCATAATGGCTGAAGATATCTGACATATATTGGAATCAAATCATGAGAGATGAAATATCATGAACACTGGCACGATCAAGGAAGTAGCATATCTGGAATGCCACCAAGCTAGAAAGTATTCTACACAAACTGCTACGAGTACATGTCCTACTATGTGAATAGAGGTGTCGAGGTTGAACATAGTGGTCCATTGTCTGATTACCGGTCATTGATGTATACCTTTAACAAACGTGAGATCACCCACCAATAATGAAAAAGGGAATCAAGGTACTAGAGTGCAATATAACAAGTGTGAATAGATGTGTTGAGGTCAAACACTTGGAAGAATCCATCAATCAGGGGATATTGATGTATTCCCAAAACTGTCGATGGTGAGAGAACCTACCACTGATGACTGTAAGTATCAAGGCACTCAAATGAATCTAGACACCTATCCCATAGGTACTCAGTAACACTGTATAATGTGGAAGGACTCAAACAATATGTGCACGAACCAGTAACAGTACTGAGAATGGCCGACTTAGGCTTCAACTTCCTTCGAACAAGAGAATAAAGGAAAATGGTGACTGAAGATAAGCAACATGGACTCGATATGCGAACTGGGACATCTCTATGATGCAAGATGCATGAACAGAGGCTCCATAGGGACTGGAAGCTTAACTAGTCAGTGGAGATAAACTCAGAGGAACGAGTACAACTACTAAAGTAAAACTAATAACCTAACTGATGGATGTGATATACAGTTCTCTATTCGAAGGAGACATGACTCGAATGCTGCCAAATATAACATCTTTTCATGTCCGTCTTTTTGGTTTTTTTAATTTTTTTTTGGACTTTTTCAGATATTTTGAAAATCTTGAAAAAGAATAAAAGTGATTTATAGTTACAAATCTAGGAGGAGATGATTGCCAGGGGTTAAACAAGCTAGTTTCAAGAAGAGAAACATACCTATGCTCAATGCAAGGAAACGTGTGCAGGATAATGACACTTGAGGGAAGGTCCCCTCCCAGTCAAAAATGGGGAATCAAGCTGCAAAAGATATGTTAAAAGGCTATTCTTGGCTAGACATGAGAAAATATTGGGCTATATGGTTGATAATCAAAGTTAGGGAAGCCGACATAAGGCTCAATAAGGAAAGCAAAACTCATGATAATGCAATTACAACTTGACATATACAAGGGAGTCCAGGGGGAAAGGCCAGCATAAAGTTCAAGAGGAGTATGAAGCTCTTGCTGAAAGTCATGGTGGTACTATACAAAGGACTCCCACACCCTAAAGGAGAAAATTCAGAATGGGAACCAAATGCAAAACAGGATCTAACTAGGGTACCCATGTATGGGAAAGCTCTACCATTCACAACATGTCACTTCTAAAAGCAACAAGAAGGTTCTGTGACAAGATAGAATGGGTTCATACCTAGGGTTAAAATGAAATGGTAATAAGGTTATGCAAAATGCAAGTGGATGTGAAAACCTAACATATATTCCAATTTAGACATAATACCTGAAATATGCACGAACGGGTCAAAGACACGGTCAAACCGCACTCAAAACAGGATCCTACAACATCAAATTAGTTTAAACAGTCCAAAACGGTAAAAAACTATAGAAAGTGGTTAAAAATTTCAAAAAAATTATGTAAATAGTGAAAAATTTTAAAAATTTCATACCATTTTGAATTTTTATCCACCATAGTGCATTTGAGCTCAGAACTTCAGAAGCAAATTCTAAGAGCATCATCTAGTGGAATCCCTCCATGTTTGATCCAGGTAAATTCCCTTGCCCCTCTCTTTTATTTTGATATAATATTTTCAATTTTCATGGTCAATTTAATTTTTTGTGCCATACCAACTTGGGCATTTCGGCCCACGAGGAAATTACGCATTTTCTGCTTATAGGTCTCACCATACATGGAAAATGCCCCGAAACCTGTGTACATATGTGGTTGTTTTGCAAACAATCACATATAGGGCCACAAACAAGGTTTTTATGGGAAAATAATGATCAAATTTTTTTTTTTTGTGTAGGATAGTACTAGAGTGGAGACAGAGAGAACATGGTGATGTTAAGGAAGATTTTCAAGCTGATATCATGGCTCAACAAGCATTACGAGCATGTGTCTTATACAAGTTTTGGTGTCTTGGCAGCTTGAGGGAAAATCCAAGACTACTCTAGTTGTTAGTAGATTACTGGGATCCAGAGTTTGAAACTTTTCAGATAGATGGGATGTCAATGAACATTGAGGTTGAGGACATATATTTCATCACAAGTTTGTCTCGATGAGGGGATGTGGTGAACCTTCGATCTCATGGTACAGGAGGTGGGCTGACCATAGATGAGTACATAGCTGTGTACTTTCTTCTGGATACAGAGAAGGTTAGGAGTCAAATCCTGACAAACTCTATTTAGATTCTGGGGCTGAAAGCCATACTTTTGGACTTAGGCAAGATTGTAGGTTTGGCTTCACTCCACCAGGCCTCATGGTCAATTATGTTCTATGCGGTAGAGTGTATTCGGCATACAATATATGACTAGAGTACTATGCTATTGAGTAACATGAAACAATATCTCAGTGACTGCAAGATGGGTAGGGTGCAGAACTTCGAGTTTGGAAGCATACTGAGCACATTCTTCTTTGAGCGGGTGCCAGGGCTAAGACCTAGAGTATACATTGCTCCACATGGAGTTCGGGATCCAGCTTAGCGACACTAGGCTAATGTCATACTCAGACTGGGAGGTGGCAAGGTGGCTAACCCCTATCCAGCAGAGTTCTTTCCATGGTGGTAGAGACAATTCATCACCATAGATTACTGTCCCTATGTAGGGATTGACTTCCACGATGATATAGACATGCCCCTACCACCAAGAGCGGCTTATGGAGACATAAGTAACGAATCCCAAACCCACTTTTAATTTTTGAATTATTTAATTTTTTTGTGTTTTTTGATATATGAAATCAAAATACATGTTTTTGGTGGGACGACACGTAGTGACACTCTGTCATGTATATGTAGATGTAGAACCATGATGGCCAGATGGATTTCCTCATCATCGATAGAGGGGAAGAGGTGATGAGATCATCGGTGCATATGCAAAGTGGATGTTCCAGAGCATTCACATGAACTTTGTTCAATTGACACAAAGAGTACCCATGGCATAAGTCGAGGAATTTCCTGAGGCCATGCAGCACCAAGTGGTTGGAGTACCACGAGCATGGGTTCGATTGTTTCGTCGACTGCTAGAGCCCTAGTGTGCTACCATGATTAGTACCCTCCTCCACCTCAGGCTTAGATACTTGGGTGTATATTTTTTGTATGACCATGTAGTATATTTTGGTGGCTTGGAAGCCCCAATTTTGTATATGACACTTATGTATTATGAGTCACTTTTTGAACTTAATGATTTTTTTATGATGATCGATTATTATTCTATTTACATGTTTAAAATGTGTTTGTGATATGCTTATGGTCTATGAAACAAATGCCAATCTAACACATAGTTAGCATATGAATCAACAACTTTGATTAAAAATTCTTGGAACATGAATGTATGTTATACTCTCAGATTGTCTTTCTAGCAATATAACATGTAAGAATCTTCGTAATAATGTTGGATCCCTAAAATGATACAAGCCATTAAGTTGTGAAACCACTAATTATAAATCAAGACGTACCTCAAGAGAATGAACACCATGTGAAATGGCATCACGCAATAACTCAATAATGACACTATATTCAACAACATTGTTTGATGAAGGCCATAAACATACGCCTCCTGAAGACAATACTTGACCTGTAGGAGTATAGATCACCCAAGCAGCCGAAGATGAGTTTTGAGTGTGATATCTAGCAACATCAGGGAATCCTATGTAAACGAAAAAATTCATCGACATCTACTAGAACAAAGGAAAGCTAATCAACAACCCGATCACCATAAGAAGACCTAACTATGAAATGCAAAACTATACAATAATATACAAAAATCAGCCCTGGATGAAAATAATGCATAGTATTTTTTGAGATAGAGCCCATTTCTAGGCTCCTCCAAGGTTGTCCCTTCATAATCAACCAGCTCATAGGCACCTTTCTCTAAGATGCATTTAACAACGTAAGGACCATGCCATATGGGATTAAACATTCCCAACCCCAAGGGTTCCTTATCGTGATCCCACAAAAGGACCAAGTCACCTTCACTAAACCTCCTAGGATGGACAGAATTATTATACTGGACCTTAACGCAATGCTTGTTAACCTTTAGAGCCACTAAGGCATCTCGGCGCTACTCATCAAGCTGCTCTAAGTGGACCAAACACTCTTCCAATGCAGAAATGTCTGGTAAAAGCTCCACAACTAGCTTCAAAGAAGGGATTTCGCATTCAATCGGTAATACTGACTCCACCCCATGCACAAGCTGATAGGGAGAAAAATAGGTGGTAGTCTTAACTACGGTTTTATAAGCCCACAAAGTAGGATACAACATGATATGCCAATTATTCTTGCTTTATGCAATGGTTCACTGGAGAATGGAATTAAGTGAATTGTTCATTGATTCAACCTGTCCATTCACTTGAGGGTAATAAGAAGAGGAGTGTTCTTTCTTATATCCTAACTTGGAAGCCAACTCTTCCATCATTTTGTTCTGAAAGTTCCTGCCATGGTTAGTGACAAGCTATTTCGGAATGCCAAACCAGGTGATAATCTGGTTAAATATGAAATGCACAACTGTCTCACCATTGGATTAAAATATGGGAATAGCCTCTGCCCATTTCGTGAAGTAATCGATAGCCACAATAATATGATGGTTCCCCCCAGCCAAAGCTGGGTTGCAATCCATAAAATCAAGCCCCCACTTGGTGAAGGGACCAGCTGTGACAATAGGATGCAAAGGGGCTGGAAGCAAGCACGTATTACGTGTAAACACCTGGCAAGGATGGCACTTCTTGACTGCATTAACGCAATCTTTAAAGATGGATGGCCAAAAATAGCCCTCTCTTAAGATTTTTTGGGCTATAGAAAGCCTAGATAAATGACTGCCACATGCCCCTCCATGGAAATCATTAAGCACGACCTCAACCTCATCATGAGTTAAACAACGATGTAAAATGGAATCCACCCCACGGCAATACAAAGTATCATCCACTATGAGGTAGTTTTTCGCTACATGACGTAGTCATCATCTCTCATCCCGTGAGAGGTGAGTAGGGACCTTTAATGTTTGCAAATACATGATAATATCCCCATACCAAGGGTCCGTAGTTGAGATAAGGAATATATGATCATCGACAAAAGAATCCTCATAAACCTCCTCTTCCTCCAAATTTTGGAAATATGATATGAGATCGGCAAAGATTAAGGATTTCTTCAATTTTGCTGAAACGAACTCAAGATCAAACTCTTGCAAATCACAATCTACTTATTATATTTTCCCCCAATCATGCTTCTAGTGAGTACGAACTGAAATGGATTGATGTGAGCTACGACCAAAGTTTGGCGAAGGAGAATGTAATGTCTCAAACGCTGAATCGCATGAACAGTGGCTAAGGCTAGCTTCTCCACATCGGAATAGTCAAGTTGGAAAATTTGACCATAAACCTTTGTAATAAGTTCTCCATGCCTTGTAAAAATTGAAGGTATCAAATGTTACGCGAGGGAGACAATTGAAGTATTGCCTCAACCTTCAAGGGATCGACTCTAATACCCTCCTTGGATACGATGAATCCTATTAAACGACCAAGTGTCACACAAAAGATGCACTTATGAGGATTTAAACGAACTTGATAATGACGACATCTTTCAAACATTAATCGCAAATGGTAAGGATGACGCACTATCCAACTAGAGTGAGTGGCAAGATCATCCAAATATACTTCAATAATCGTTTTAAGATCGTTAAAGATTAAGGTCATGGTCCGCTGAAACATAGCTCCGATGTTTTTAAGTCCGAAGAGCATATTTTGATATGTAAAAGTTCCCCAAGGAAAAATAACTGCAGTCTTGTGTTAATCCTTGGGCTTAACTTGTATCTGATTATATCCAGAAAATCCATCCATAAAAGAAAATACCTCAATTCTCGCACACTCATCCAAAATTTGATCAATAAATGGTGTAGGGAAATTATATTTAAGACATGATCGATTTAAATCATGGAAATCAGTGCATATTCGGATCGCTCCCTACTTCTTATCCACTAGAACGAGATTTGAAACCCACTCCGTTAAGGGAATGAGATAGATAAAGCCAGCTTTGAGCAGTTTTTCTATCTCATCTTTAAAGGCGGGTGCTTTTCTAGGATTCACAGCATGCAAATGTTGTTGAACCGGTTTTGCATCCGGATAGGTCTTAATTTCATGTTCGACAATGTGAGGGTCTGGCATTTCTTCATATGACCAATAGAAAATATCATGAAACTCCTTAAACAACTTGGTATACTCTTTAGTCTCATCGGGGGAACAATCTGCCCCAATGTAGACGTTCCCAATCTTACCAAGATCATGATAAATATTGATAGGAATCATTGGTGACAGGGTAGCCATGTTCCCTTCAGCCATATGACCAGGAGAGCCTAATGAGACCACAGGGCTACCAATTTTCTCTCTTAGAATCACCCTAAAGTCATCACACTCTAAACAATCAATCTCAGGAAGGAAATACGATCTATGGTGCAACTCTTCCCAAGGTTGTTCAATCCCACACATGGCCCCAAGAATAGGTTCATCTGACGAAAAAACATCATTAAGACAGTCGTGAGAGTGAGATGACTTTACTACCCATGGAGGAAGCACATAAGGGTCCTCCTCCTGCATCTACGAAGAGGAAGGACTAGGATCTACAACATGATCAATATTCACTTTATATGCCGCCACTGTTGTAGGAAACAGCATGTCTGTCTCGACAGGCACACTCAAAGTACTCGGTGAAAAAATAATCCAAGGATCCTCCATATGAATAGTGTGAAAAGATATCGAATTTGATGAGGATGAAGCTCCACCAAGACTAGACCCAATCATAAAAACGAGCGCAGGACAACTAAAGGTTCACATGAGAGAAGGATACATACCCACACCCACATTCCCAGTTTTTGGCTGAGAATGATTGATAATCAGGATAGAATATTCCAATGATGCGTTAACACTCAGCTTCTAGAAATACTTTTGATCAATGGTAATGATGTTCCCATTAAATGGAAAGCAAACTACTCAAAATAGGGAAGAAGCTACAGTTGCATATTGTACATCTAGTTCCTACCCAGCAAAACTTTATAGTCAAGGGTTGCATCAACCACCTTGACCTCAATCGTGATAGTCTTCCCTCCCAATTGGACCTCTAGAGAAGGAAGTATACCGTGCGGCCGAAACGACATGTCGTTGAAAGAAGTCAACATGTTGGTAAACTGAGGCAACGTGGGAGAACCTAAACCTTTCCAACAAGACAAAGACATCATGGAAGCGGTAGTGCCTTCATCAATGATAGTACACATGATGGTATTGTTGAGACACTCTACATGAATCAAAATAGATGCGTAGTAAGGCATGTGAGGCTGGAATCCACGAGTTTCAAATTTTATCATGAAAGAAGAGCTATCATCACTAACCCCAAGAGCTGTTAGACTTTTATCATTTAAGCAGTATGATCTTAGGATCGTATCTGAGATAATAACATGCACAACGATAATCACAAGAGACAAGAGACAAAAATATTTTCCTCAGGGAAACCATAAAGGAGAAAACCTCACAACTTCCTCAGAGATAGAATGAACACCAATGGCAGCAGTAAAACCCAAAGACAAAAAATATGATCTCCAACAATTGTTCTCTCTCTCACTTGTGTGAGAACTCCCTCTCTCACTCATACACCCCAGTTGAGTGAGTGTGTGTGACAAATAGAGAGTCTCACTATCTATATATACTAGTTTTCGACTTTTACAATTACTTACCAAGGTCGACATCTCTAGGAGAGTCTAATAACCCTAGTGACCCTCGGTTGTGGGGACTTTGCCATCTAATCAACAAGGAGGGTTAACCTTAACTCAATTGTGGGGACTATTTCCCCGACTTACAACGGAGGGTAGTAGGGTCGAATTTTAGCCCAGTGGGCTATTTTTCGATGTTTTTCTCCCAAAAACGATTCGCCATTTTGCATTTTTTGAATCCCTATTTCGCCCAATTTTGATGGGGTAAAATGTTTTCACCCTAAAACTCACCAAATTATTATATTAATGATATAAAATCCTTGGAAATTAAAATATTTTTTGAAAAATATTGCCAATCATTTTATAGTTGGCGTTTTAAGAATTGGTAATATTCGCCAACATTTATACACTTTTAAATAAGTATGGTTCCTTAAAATCATCCCTGACGGAGGGTTAACCTCAATGACTTTACATGACTTTAATATATTAATGACTCTCACAATAGGAACATCGAGGTATAATGAAATAAAAATGATTCTCACGATAGGAACATTGGGGTACAATATAAGATATACAAGTGAATACCTTTCGAAGTTACAAATACATCAACACTCCCTCTTAACTAGGAAGGTATTCTCTTGACATAATTCATTAGCACAAGTCTCACCGGCTTCACCAAGATTTTATGCTCAGACAACCTGTCTCACCAGCTATGCTAGAACTCCCTTTTTCGAGAGAACTCAATCTGGATCACATGCTGGAGCTTCACTGCTCCTCTCTACATCATACAAAAATGCAAGTCAGATCAATCAAATCAAATAGTAGTTTTCAAAAGAAACATACTACCTCCCAAATATATGGGCAAGTGGCAACATATTTTGCCTCGGCTGTACTTAGCACCACATAGGACTGCTTCCTACTACACCAAGAGATCACACGTGATCTCATACTGAAGCAGCGCCCCAAAGTTCTCTTCCTATCAATGGCACTGTTGGTGCAAATATTAAACGAATTATAACAGATATACAACGATTTAATTGTCAACCCAAAAAGAGCGTAAACTTGTGAGGTACATACAAAATATATGTAGGGGCAGAGTATTGCTATCCTATTCTACAACCGAAATTGAATCTAAGTTATGAAAACAGGAAATTGTATGGAAATAAATCTAATGGTAGAAAACATAAAATTGCATAAATTAACTTGATAAAGTGAGACTGAAATTGCATGAAATAAACTAGTATAAAGCAATCGAAACTAACTTGTGAGCTCACGGTAAATCTATACTAACAATTCATAAGAAAAACATAAAAACTCATAAAAAAGAAAGTGCTGAAAATCTATATTAACATGGAAGAGTACAGGATTTGCATCAAAGCATAATCTCCATTACAATTAGAAATTCATTCTATGACTAACTCTAAACTATCCTCTACTTCCAAACCACTAGAGATATCTCTAACCAAAATCAAGAGAGAGCCCTCCTATTTATACATGAATTCAAGATAACTGATCATAATTACGTATCCACTATTATCTCAACTTATCCCTCAAAATCCTCAACAAATCTACAACTCATCCCTTCAAACTCTCAACAAATATTGGATGATATATTCTCTCCACATTTCCATGATCTTCTCCTTGAAGTTAGCTCACATCTAGAATATCAAATTCGAATCTGAGGCTAGGTGGTTACTTTTGAGCTTGTTAAAGTCTTCAAATACACCTGTAAACATCACCAAACTCACCCAACTTTAAAGTATAATGAAAATATGTTATTTTTCTCAATAATTAACCACAAATTCACTCAAAATACTCAAAAATAAATGATTTGGAAAATGGTAATATAAACCCATATTTATTATGAAAGTGGTGAATATTAATGGTTTTATGGAAGGATAAGATAGGAATAAGGTGAAAAATGGCATGTAAAAGGTGAATAAAGTGTGGTCTTTTTTGTGGCTCAACATTCCCCCCAACTTGATTGGTTGCATGTCCATTGATTCTCTTTAAAACTTTTGGCTTTGTAGCTAGGTTTTACATGATGATGGTATGTAACAATAAATCATTCCATGATTTTGAAATGCATGAGTAGCAGCAATTTTTCTCATGGTTGGTTCTTGTGTGACAACCATAAGTGTAACAAATGTTGGTTCTTGTGTTAGAAACATTTGCTTGTATTATTTTTTATAATTTTGTTGCAATACATAAAATTTATGGATTAGAAATGATGAACCATCAATGTATATTAGAGAGCCTTTTCTTCATATTATCAATCATGCCAATATATATAGAATAGTTTGGGAAAGACATGTTGATTAAGGGTAAATGAGATGATGAATATGTAAAATGGTAATGAATAGTCCCCGCCCCCAACTTAAGATGTATTAGGTTTATGAAAAGGAGAAAGGGAATGTAGTGAGGGAATTTTCCAAATTCATTCATTTTCTAGCATTTAAGGAATTACATGGTTAAAGATTAGAAAACAACATACCTCCACTTACCCAAAAATTTGATGAACTATACAATAGGAATGTGGCTGCTGCTGCTAAATGTGAAGGATCTGAACTGCTGCTTGGTTGGATGAAGTAAAAGATGAGAGCTGAAAATAGAACTGTGGTACTCTCATATGGCTGAAGTATGCTGTTATAAAACTGCTGATGGAGTCATGCAAAGTATATAGTATTCACCTGCTACAAAACCTGATGGTACAATTCTTACCATGCAAATAAATTTGTCGATGTCGAACATGGAAAGGAGTCATTGGATTATCAACCATTGATGAATGTCATTAACCAATGCGATGCAATCTCACCATTGATGTCAATGAGTGCCAAGGTACCTAAGTACATCGTGCAAAGCATGAATAAATGAGCTGATGTTGAGCCACTTGAAAGATCTAATGATCAAGGGACATTGATGGGTGATTCCATGAAGATGGGTAACACTTTTTGGCGAAATTTGGCGATGAAAACCTGATTTTTTACTCATGTGCTAGATAGAAGCCCTCAAAACTCATATATGCCATGTGAATTTTGACTTTCAGTAAGAAAACAAATTGTAGAATATTATGTTA